>CAUYRH010141020.1:0-34031 GCA_963574655.1 Perodicticus potto
AAAGGGATTTTCTTGTGTGAATTCCACTGGTGGAATGTTATTGTTGAAATATCCTTTTCCTGTTCCCCAAAAGGCCTGCAGTTGATTCCATTTTGCCAAAATAGCATCTCTCTCATCTCCCAACAGCGTTGGAGCAGAAAGAGCACTCGCAGTATTTATCAGCTGGTTGGACTGGGTAGGAGCTTGTGTAGGTTGACTGAAGAGACCACCTAATGCTAAAATGCACCCAAAATTAGTATTTAAAAACTCCAAACTTAATCAATTCAAATCCTAGACAAGGTAGACAGAATAATGGCATCTCAAATGTCCATATCCTAATCTACAGGACCTGTAAATATGTTAATTTTACATCACTAAAGGGCCTCTGAATATGTGATTAAGCATGCTGAGATGGAGCCATTACCATGATTATCAGGTGAGCTCAACATAATCATAAGGTCATTACAAGAGGAAGAACAAACTCCAAGTCAAAATGAGGTTTGAAGATGCTATCCTGCTGTCGGTGAAGATGGAGGGGGCCACAAACCAAGAAATGCAGAGAGACTCGAGGAGTTGGAAAAGGCAAGAGAACAGATTCTTCCCTAAAGCCCCAGGCCTGCGTACCACCAACACCTGTTTTAGCTCCATGAAACCCAATTCTGGACTTCTATCTCCAGAAACTAAATAGAATAATAAATTTCTATTGTCTCTACTGCCACTAAATTTGTGGTAATTTGTAGCAATATGAACCTAATATACTAAGATAAACCTTGTAATATTAAACTTGCTTTTCTAATGATGCTATCTTAATGCAATTAATTCCATTACCAGAACACAAATTAGACACAAAATATTAGACCTACTTAAAAAAAAAAAAAAGAAGAAAGGCATGCAAATAAATAGACATAGAAAAGTAAAGTTTGTGAAATTGTAGGAGTTTGCCTTTTTAAAACATTTATTGCTCATATATGTACAATAAATATAAATTGGGAGATATAAAATAAAAATTAAAACACTCATATTAAAACCAGCTTATACTTTTCCTTCTATTATAAAAAAATACATAATGTAAAGAACAAATGAACTAATTTTCAGCATTCTAGGCTAAAGCTATAGATGGTTGTGTAACTTTTTTTTTTTTTTTTTTTTTTTTGTGATAGAGCCTCAAACTGTCACTCTGGGTAGAGTGCTGTGTCATCACAGCTCACAGCAACCTCCAGCTCCTGGGCTCAAGCGATTCTCCTGCCTCCACCTCCCAAGTAGCTGGGACTACAGGTGCCCAACACAACGCCCAGCTATTTTTTGTTGTAGCTGTCATTGTTGTTTGGTGGGCCTGGGCTGGATTTGAACCTGCCAGCTCAGGTGTATGTGGCTGGCGCCTTAGCCTTTTGAGCCACAGGCGGCAACTTAGGGCAAGTCACTTAACCTCCCTGGATTATAATAAACTTCTCCAATGGAAAGGAGGGCAAAGTTCTTAGGGCAGCTAAATTATTTCCCAAAGTGTGACTTAAATAGTATCCCAGTACATGAAATTATAGCTATCAAGCAACAGCTAAGTAACTAATCAATTTATATAAGAAAAAATTCTCATTTGATGACCTAATTATATGAAGAATAAAATCTGTTCGGTGCTGGTATGCCTTTAACAACTCACAACACCTGCATGGAACAAGTCTAAGGCTCAGGGCTTCAGGCAAAAGTATTTAGCCAGAATTTATTAACATTACTATATTTTCTTTGTACTTAATTTTAATTATCTTTTCTTTACAGCAGTAATACTGGTTTTCATTTATAGCAGCAATATAGATTTTTCTTTGAATATAACTATTTATAGCAGGCATTGTGGTGAGTGCCTGTAGTCCCAGCTACTCAGGAGGCTGAGGCGGAAGGATCGCGGGAACCTGGGAGTTTGAGGTTGCTGTGAGCTAGGCCCATGCCACGGCACTCTACTAGAGCAAGAGTGAGATTCTGTCTCAAGAAAAAAAAATTTCCATTGTCTACATAAAATAACCATTTAATATTTAAAAGTAAATTGATTTTAAAGAAAAACAATATGAATGGCATGTAGATAAGGAGAAACCATGAAGACAGTACCAAAATGAGTTTTAGAACACCGCATGAGATATTTAAGAAATTCCTGGGCTCTATCTTCCTCAACTTTTAAATGAGATGATTAACTATAATCTACCGATTTACATTCAGTCTCCCCTTTTCCACTTAATTCCACACTGAATTATGACCATACTAATCCACTCCAAGTTCACCAGCTGGAAGTCACTGATGAACTCATTACAAGACTCAAAATAGACTCTTTCCAGCCTTAGTGCTTTAGGCGTCTTGCACCTGCCTACGTTCTTAGGGTCCTTGTGCTGTTGATTGTTCCTTCAGACCCCAAAGGAAATCCTAAACTTCTGCTGAATACACATTCTTCTTGCAAGGCCCTTCTCCCTTAGATTTCCTGACAATAAAGTCTCTCTTGGTTTTATTTATTTATATATAGTAGAACCTCTGTAAGTTGCCCACCTAGGCAATAAGCTGGTCAGCACACAGAGGTGGTCAACGAGGCCTATTGTACTGATGTGTATATGTGGTGCATATCTGGTCTGTGAAAATTAGGTCAACTTAAGGAGGTGGTGAGTATGAGGAGGTAGTCAGCTATGGGGGTTCTATTGTATATAAAAACATTCATTCACCTTCATTCATGCAATAAATATTTACCGAGTACCTGCTAAATGTTAGGCATAGAGCTAAGTACTAAGGATACAGTGGTGTACAAGACAGATAAGATTCATTAAACAAACTGAACACATATTATTTGAACACATCAAATAAATATTAACAACTGTGGTAAGTTCTTAGAAAAGCACAGAGGCTGTAAGAGCATTAAGTAAGGGAGCTAATCAAGCCTGAAAGAGGAGTCAACAGAAAACTTCCTGTTAGAACTTCAGATAAGACAGTAGTCAGCCTGGCCATGGTGTGCCGGGAAGATAAACTGCAAGTGAAAAATCTCTGAAGCGGAGGGGAAAGATGGGCTGGCAATAAGGAGTACTAAACAACAAAGGAGAAAAATACAGCCTAGTGTGTCAACGGCCGTTGAGGTCTCTCACTGGCCAAAAATGTGACAGGGTAAGCATCAAAATGAATAATGAGTGCAATTAAATGATACATTTATTAAAGCCCATGCATTTAAAATGGTAATTTTTAAAAGTAAAGATCAGGTCTTGCTCAATGACTCAATCTATCATCCCAGCTCTCTGGAGGCCAAGGCAGGAGGATCACTTGAGGCAAGAAGTTCAAGCAGGGCAACATAGCAAGCCCCATCTCTACAAAATAATTAAAAATTAAAAAGTTAGCCTAGCGTGGTGTCACACGCCTGTAGCCCCACTACTTGGGAGGCTAACTTAAGAGGATTGCTTGAGCCCAGGGGTTTGAGTTTACAGTGATTGTGCCACTGCAACTCCAGCCACGGCAAAAGAGTGAGATGTTTTCAAGGAAAAAAAATTGTAAAGATCAGAATATCCTAACTCTTGGACACCATTAGAAATAATGAGGCCACTCTATCTTACAAAATTGTCAATTAAAAATAATTTATCCTGCCTTTCTTACACAAACTACATATCAGGATGATCATGCAGTGATAAAGAAAAAATGCCTTTTACAGAAGAATTTCAGTGTGTAAGGGAAGAAAGTAGAAAATCACCATTTTGCAACTCCTGATAACTAAGGCAATAATCACCAAGGAATGAAACCATTAAGTTAAAGGTTGAAGGAGAACTTTACGAGAGAGCTCTGTTGTCACCATCGGAACCCAATGGTCAATCTTAGCATCACTGACAGTGACACAGCCTTTTAATGTGATGTGGTATGAAGCACACCACACCACCTGAAAAGTATTCTTGCCAAAAACTCTAACGTGAATCTAACCAAATCCCTAAAGGTAACTTCATTTATCCAAATTATGAGAGATACAGTTAAGTACTACTACAAGGAAGCAAACAGAAAAATGCAGAATGGGAAACATTTCACAGGATAACTGGGAAATGTGTGATGGAAAAAAAAAGAATGGGAAATTTCTATACTGAAATAAACTTTAAGAGATATCATAACAAAATCAATCTGTGGATCCTGTTGGATCATTATTCAAACCAAAAGAAAACATTTTTGAGACACATGGATAAATCTGATTTTAGACTGGGTATTAGGTAATACCAAAGAATTATTGTGGGTTGGAATGATATACATGTTTTTAAAGAAAGAAGCAAAGTAAGGGGAAAATGGGACTTGCTTGAGGTTTGCTATTAATGTATTTCAGCAATCAAAAACTGGGAAAGAGGAAGTAGATAATAACAAAGATGGCAAACTGAGTTTTCATAACTAGCTGGAGGACATATAGGGCTCATTTCACTGTTCTTTTTTTGTTGCTGTAATTTTTTCATAATTAAAGAATAAGTGTTCAATGGATTTAATGAAATGATTAATGACCTTAACTATTTGAGTACAGAAAATAGAAACCAGATTAGCATGGGCTAGAAGTAACATGAGACATAAGAAGGGGACCCTACTCTGCTATAGCAACTATTTCAAGTAGTTTGTGAAGAGTGGTAGTCAAAGTGAACTGTGAGATTAAGGTCATTTTTTTCTTGTTGTTACCATTTTAAGAAAACTTCAGGTTGTTTAAATGTAGATGAGAATGACCACTGAGGAGAGAAACTAAAGACAGCTAGAAGGGTCCAAAGAAGGTAGGAGGTTATGATATCCTGAGTACAGGTGAACAGGAGGAGGGTAGAAGGGAGGAAGGGAAAGATTTCACAGTGGGAATCTGGAGGGATTCTACCTTCTCTTTGAAGCAGGAGTTGAGGCCATCTGCTAAAAGTGAGAACAGAAAATTTGAGATTTGAAGAGACTGAAGGTTTAATGTAACTGTTATAGAAAGTGGGAGAATAAGTTGAAAACAGAGACCTTATGGGATTACCAGGCAATGTTGAGGCCTGAGGTTGACAGTGAAGAATTTAGAGATGTGTTCATTTTCCATAATGTGTGACTTTCTCACGTAATACCTTAATATACAGTTGAGCGTACAAAGGCTTGGATTTTTTTTTTTTTTCAGGCAGTGTAATACAAAAACCAGAAATTTAGCATGCTGGCAAGAGTCACTGACATGGAAGCCATGAATCTAAGGGAGCAGGATAGAGCTGTGAAGGCAGGAAAGAGCCGCAAGTGTCTTAACAGTCTTTTGGAGTACTGTGAATAATCAGTGCTTTGGCTTAGAAAGGAGGTCTGGTGGTAGCAGGGAAAGCTGAATGTCGTTGCCTCTTGATCACAGATGTTGCCAACTGAGACAGGTGTATAACTGTGATGAGTAAAAGGGAACTAATGAGTTACAAGATGCACGTGGATGGAATTGCGTGTTGCGGGCAAGCAGTGGTCCTAAGCATGGTACTCAGTATGAGGGGGCTAATATCCTACTTGGCTTGGAGATAGGGGATTGTAGCAAGAAATGGGCTCTTTTCCTCTGCTTCCTCATTTAAATGTTAGTGTTTCCAAGAGTTTTGTTCTAGTACTCTTGCTCTGAAATCAAGTCTCCTAAATGGCATCATTCAAGTCGACTGCTTTAAATTCTCTTATGGTTTTCAAGTCTCTCCTGAGCTCCTACCCACATATAGAAGTACAGTGGGGGGCAGCTCAAAATCATTATCTATCCACAAACACCTGTTCCAATGTTGGTATTCTGGGTCCTAGGGAAAAGTGAGGAGCTCAGTCAGTCAAGCCATCCAGAAATCCAAATACCTTTACCCAGTCATTAAGTTTTATTGATTCCGCAACTTACATCTCATCTCCCTCAACTCCATCTCCTGTTTTTTTTGTTTCCACTGTTGACTTCCAATTTAGGTCTTCACTATATCTTGCTTTGATTTCGGCAAGAGCATCAGAACTAGTATCCCTGCCTCCATTCCAGCCCACCTACTCTTCTATTTCTAATCTATCCTTCTATTTCTCTCAGACAGTTCTAAAAATCTGACAGTTTTGCTATCTAGCTTAAATCCCACAATGGTTCACAACTGCTTAAACAACAGCTCCTTATTAAAACATGGAAGGCCGGCTCGGCAGTTAGGGCGCCCGCCACATACACCAGAGTTGGTGGGTTCGAATCCAGTCCGGGCCTGCCAAACAACGACTACAACCAAAAAATAGCTGGGCATTGTGGCATGTACCTGCAGTACCAGCTACTTGGGAGGCTGAGGCAAGAGAAATGCTTAAGCCCAAGAGTTACAGGTTGCTGTGAACTGTGATGCCACAGCACTCTACCAAGGGCAACATAATGAGATTCTGTCTCAAAAAAACAAAACAAAACAAATAAAAAACCATGCAAGGCCCCTTATAAGCTAGTTCATATCTCTTTTTGCTCTTACCACTAACCTTGAGGTTACTGATGCATTAAAACTATACTGACCTAGCTGCAGGTCTCAAATGCTGTATGCTCTGCCATGAATCCATGCTTCTGTCAATGTTATCCCTAGAATACCCTGGAACCTCCTTGTAGACTATGATCAGGGATGCTGGTTTTCAACCTTATATGACCCAATGCCTGACATACTCTATATATATATCATAAATGGCTACAACATAACTGAATGAACCCCGTCCATTTCTGTAACAGCACCAGATTCAAATTCCCATTTTTTTTCTAACAAAAATGTAACTGCAACTGCTCATAGTTGGAGAGACCTTATTTCAAGAAACAAACAAATACAATTCACTTTTGTTTTCCTCTCTTTGCTACTTGGGCATTTCATTAAACTTTGTAATTTTTGCAGGATTATAGAAAAAAAGAATGATTGGTACACTAGAAAGAATTAATTATGAGACTACTATTTTATTCTCTTTATCCTATTAGGTAATCCTTGAAATTCATGTTTCATTATTAATCTTCAATGACTAAGTAGGATGGAATTTAGCCAATCGAGTTACCTAAAAATAAACAAATAAATAAAAGTGATTTTAAGAGGTACCAGACTGTGGAAAAGTGAGGAGAGCACTACATAGGTAGTCAAGGAACTTGAATGCACGTTTCTGTACTTCCTGAGAGGAATATGGGTAAGTCACAATCTCTTAGTTTCCTCTCTTCACCCACACAATGGACACAGCAACAGTGCTATTTCATAGTTCTTCTGAGAATTCCTAAGTTAATCCATACAGCATCAGACCTGGAACCTACAGCCAGACCAGCTAATAAGGAAGCCATCAAAGACTAATACCAGACTTGGGTCAAAAGAGACTCAGGAGCCAACCTGAAGAGGCTTACAGTGGCCTGAGATAGAATAACTTAAGCATCAATAAAAACAATGCAATGGATTAAAAAAAAAACAGTTTAAATGTTTGAGTACTGGGCGGCGCCTGTGGCTCAGTGAGTAGAGCACTGGCTCCATATACCAAGGGTGGCGGGTTCGAACCCAGCCCCAGCCAAACCGCAACAAAAAAATAGCCAGGTATTGTGGTGGGCACCTGTAGTCCCTGCTACTCAGGAGTCTGAGGCAAGAGAATCGCCTAAGCCCAAGAGTTGGAGGTTGCTGTGAGCTGTGACACCAGGGCACTCTACCGAGGGCGACAAAGTAAAACTCTGTCTCTAAAAAAATAAAAAAATAAATGCTTGAGTACTGACATAAAAAAACTGATTACCTTTGGAGAATGCTAGACCACCAACTCTTTATTCTGAAAACTAGTAAAAAGGGAAAGAATCAACTAAACAGATGAGGTGAAGTTTCTCTTTATCGAAATATTCCAGCAAATAAATGGAAAAGGAACTGAAGTGAAACAGCACCATTAATTCCCTAATGAATTAGTGGATCTAGGTAACGATCACCAACAGGCGCTGACCTCACACAAAAAAGACAAGCAGACATATGCTTCTTGATAAAGAACACAATACCTATACGATAGTTTTTCGAACAAACAAAAAACCAAACTATCAATAGTAATAAGCCCCTACATACAACCCAATTATGAAGAAATACAGAGGACAGAAGAGTATGCTAAACTACACCATAGGAATACAACTGCTAAAGTCTCGACTAAAACACACTACAGGAGAAATGATCTTTCTCCAAAAAATCATTAAGCGAGATAAAAGGGGAATCTATAGTGATGCTAGACAGGCAAAGCTGAATATCGTCTACACGTTTGAGTGACAAAACTATAAAGAAAAGTAAGGAAATGATGAGCATAAAACACAGCACTGTAGTTCCTCTGATGGGGAAGTGTTTGGAAAGAGAATGGTGGTGGACTTCAAAGTGGCAGGGTCTATCTCCTGATGTGGATAATGGTTACAAGGGTGTTAAAATTATATAATTCATTAAGCTGTACTTTGCGAAGTTTTTTCTGTGTTATTTTTAGGTAAAGTCCCTCTTACAATCGTGTTTTGCCCCTAAAAGGTGTGGCACACACCAAGACCCTACCCGCCTCGCTCCTTCCCTCTCTCTCTCTGTGTTATTGTTTAAAAAATTTAAGGGGAATGATCCTAAACAAAAAGACCTTACAGGCTCGGCGCCTGTGGCTCAACAGGCTAAGGCGCTAGCCGCGTACACCTGAGCTGGCGGGTTCAAATCCAGCCCAGGCCTGCCAAACAACAATGACAGCTGCAACCAGAAAATGGCCGGGCATTGTGGTGGGCGCCTGTTGCCCCAGCTACTTGGGAGGCGGAGGCAGAAGACTCGCTTGAGCCCAGGAATTGGTGGTTGCTGTGAGCTGTGATGCCACAGCATGCTATCCAGGGTGACAGCTTGAAGCTCTGTCTCAAAAAAAAAAAAAAAAAGACCTTACAATCCTAATCACGACTATTTGTCTCCTCTCTGGCTGCTATCATACATACACATAAGAAGCTAATGAAATCATTTGGAATATGATAGTTATAACTCCTAACAAAAAAAGGATAAAGTATTTCAAACAATACACTCAATGTCAGCTATTATTGCCACAGTTTTATACTTGAAGATGAAAACATCATACTTACTAGTTTGCTGCTGTTGCTGCTGTGTATTAAATCCTCCAAATCCCAGTCCAGTTCCCAAACCAGTACCTAAGCCAGTGCTAGTTCCTGTTGTTGTGCCGAACCCAGTTCCAAATCCAAACCCTTTGTTCTGAGTGCCACCAAAGAGTCCTTTGAAGGAAAAATTGGAATTGTATAAGTTAAAAAACAAAACAAAAAGAACCACACCAACTAACCTCTACCTCATGTACTTCTTAACAAATGACTTGAGATGGCTTCTTACCAGTAGTGCCTGTGTTAGCTGGGGCAGAAAAGCTGAATGCAGAACCTGCAGTTGTAGATGTTGTCCCAAATCCTCCAAACCCGCCTAATTAAAAAAGGATGTAAATGGAAAAGAAAAAATTTTTGTATACATGAAGGCATTTTATTTTTCAAGTAATTTATTAGATAAATATAGTTATCTAATTTTTCCTTTCTCTACTTTCAACATCAATTTTTTTAAAAAACTACACTAACCATGACGTCAATTGTTACAAGAAATAAGCAACTAAATATTTAAGATAGGAATATCACGATGCTATATACCCTCTTCAACTGGAGCAGTGATTAACATTAAAAGCCCAGAAAACATGTTAAGCCTATTGCCTTAAGTCTAAAATGACTTACTTAACTTTTAGAGTAGGGATTGCAAATTCAAATGCCTACAAAATTTAGACTGATAACATTGGTAAGTATACTGTTTACTGACAGGTGGAAATATTTAAAGAAAGCAGTTTTTTAAAAATAGCTGCACTTTTAAATTACAGAAGAGTAGTAGTTTAGTAATGTCACATATTTCTAGTTTTTTCCTCAAGAGAAATAGCAAAGCTGGATTTTCTATGTGTAATGTATTGGTTTTTAAACCCCAAGTCAAATATTAAAATTTTTTTGCAACTAATTCAAATGATTTAAAAATACTATGTCAAACATATCATGTTGGCAACATTGGATTTGACAAATTAATTTATATCTACATTAGCTTACATTTCTACTTAGTCTGTGTCAAGATGAACTTTTCAAAGGAAACATAGCAATATACTTACCTTTATACAATAAGAATGTGTTTCTTGAAGGAAGAGATAAAGTAAAAAAACACAAGTAGAGGTAGTGGCAGGAAGGTGAGCAGGGTTACCACAGGCCTCTGTACCACAGTTCGGCAACTCCAAAAAATTTTTAGATAAGTCTAGAGATGGAATTAAGCTTAACCATATCTAACTTGACATATAAATGGAATGCTAGCCAATCTAAAACTGTTTTATTATTATTTGTAACTCATCGTCAGTCTTTAGCTGATTTTCAAAGGGGTGTCAAAAGCCTTTCAAGAGAAATGTTTGAACCATTAGTGCTAAATTGTGCCACAGGTTTTCTGGGATTCTACCTTTAATCTCATGTATTTCTGGTATACAAAACAGATTCATCAATATTGTAACATTAAAGATAAGAAAAAACCCAACCATTTAATATTAATCACATAATTCTGACTTGGAAAACTACTCAAGAATATCCTACGTGTTGCATGTAGACAACCAAAAATTCTATTTACTTGTAGGTTCTACTGCAGTACTGTGAACTGTAAAGATTTTGATACAAACCATCTGAAGTATTAAGCATTGCTCTTAATCTCTTTTCATTACCCCTCACTTCCAAGGAATTACCACTATAATATAAGCTGAATTGGCTACATAATAAAAACATTAGCTTGTATCTCATCATGCTCCAAACATCAAAAATGTTTTATTACTAATAACAGATCAGCAAGCATACAAAATAAAATATAAACAAGAATTTCTATCAGCTCTTGACTGAGGGTTAAGTTAATAAACACATGAAAAGAAGTTAAAACAGGTATATTACCATAACCCAAAACTTAACAGTGATAACTCCCAAGTGAACATGACATCAAGCAAATACCAACAGGTTTATTTATTGGTGTTGAATTATGAGTTGAAAGGCTTTATTCAGAAACACACAATTCAAAATAAGGTTTCTGTTTTACCCAATGCCAATTTTAAGCAAACAAGTAAAAGTAAACATACCAAACAAAGGATAGTTATAAGTAATCACTTCAGATAGATTATTTTACCTTTGGCATTTCAAATATTCAAGCTGTTTTCAACTCAGGGTGATATTCACATTGCCCTAACAAATGAATGAACACACCACCAGACTTCCCAAATAAGTTTTAGGAAATAAATGATGTTTACCAAATGCATATAATTGGCATGGGCATAAGAGGCATAATGTAAGAAGACATGAACGATAAATTCATATACGAGCAGCTCAAAAACCAGGCTTTTCTATAGGGTCATTAAATGTAAAGTACACATAAACTTATTTAAATTTTTATATATATATCCATTGTAGTTTGTTTTGCAAAATGTTTAATTAGTTTCAAACAATCCACAGAGACATGGAAATCTTCATAATTATCCTTTTGAATGTAACAATATCTGGCCCTACTAAATGAACTCAATGCTATCTGACAATAAATTAAGCTGCGCTGAGCATTTCCTAAAATCCAGGAAGAGTTTGGAATTCTTTCTATAATTACATATCTTATGTATCCTAATCTGCTGAATTAACCAAAGAAATACATTACCATCAATATTATACAGGTTAAAAAACAAGACGATTATTGCTGTTCGTATAAGACTTGTTTCTCTCTGGAAACGCAAGGACAATAAAATGAAATCCCAATGAAAGATGCAGGAAAATGACAAATGACTTCTGGAGTCCAAGAATCCCAGGAAAATAGGTGAGTTTATATTTTGAAAGATATATCTAACAATTTAAAAGACATATTCTATCCAGAATTATAATCCAAATTTTTATCATTTGAAAGATATATTCTGTTCAATTGAGTGTAAATTTAACAAGAGAATATTTTAACTTGCCAGACTTCCCCAAACCACCTTTTAAGACTGTCAAAACTTGATACCAGTGGTTTTGAGTCGACATAAGGAAATGAATTTCCTTTCTTTATTAGATAAATCACTGTTCTTTCCTAAACTCCAGGAATCATGAAATATTCTTGGACTCCAGCTCCCAACACTCATTACACATACAACCCGCAGTATCTACCTGCACTTGCCAGACTGTTACCAAAATTGAACGGAGTCGCCGAGGTAGTAGAAACACCGAAATTCCCAATATTAAAGTTCACTGCAGGATTAGCAGTTAATCCGAAACCCCCAAAATTAAACCCACTGGCGGTAGAGTTGGCAGTCTCAAGCCCACCAAATCCTGATAGGCGTGTAGGCAAAGAAACAAAATTTTAAAAAGGGAGAAAGAGAAGAAGAAAAAGAAAAGAAAGCAAGATAAGGATTAGAAGAATCAGCAGAAGGTTTCGCAGAAGTGAACAAACCTGACTTTACTCCAAACGAATTAGGAAAGCAGAGGAGGTGGGGACAGACGCTAGGCGCAGGGGCGGGAAGTCCCACCGCTGGGACGGCAAGGGGCGGGGCCGGGCCGAGGCTCCCGCCCCTCTGGGGTGAGAACCCGAGAGCCCGGGCAGACCCCGGACCCCCCGCCGTACTCCGCCCAAGCCCGCAGCGGGTGCCACGCGAGCCTCCGCGCCCGTAGGGAGGCTGGGTGGAGAGGGGAGAAGGGAGCAGCCTCCAATCTGAGTCGAACTCCCCGGCGGCGGGAAGCGAACTGCGGGAAGCCAGGGTCCCGGGGGCCCAAGGGCGGCAAGCGAGCTCCGGACTGGTCCCTGGATACCCCCGCGGCCTCCTTAGGAGCCGCGTCGGCCCGCTCCGCTGCCGCCCGCCCTTTTCCGAAGCCCCCAAGTCCGCGCCCGCGCGGGAGACCCCAGGATCCCCACGGGGAGTCTCGAACTGAGGGGGCGCTCAGACGCTTCTTTCTCCCCGGAGAAGGTCCAGGGGGGAATCACTCACCCGCGGGGGCCGCGGGGGCTGCAGCGGTGCCAGATGTGCCCGAGGGAGCCCCAAAATTGAAGGCCATGTCGCGAGACAGAGCACCGAGGAGCCGCTCCCGCGACTCTCGGCGCGCTTCTCTTTTTGGTCCGGCTGGGAAACCGCGCGGCGGCTCACCGGGTTCCGCCCCTCTCCAGCCCAGCCCGGGAGGCTGAGGGGCGGCCCGGCGCGGGGGCGGACCGTGATGAGGGGACGCCCCGGGCCGCTCGCTTCCGGGCCTTTATGGCTTCACGTGGTGGCGGCCTCACAGTCGGAGAAAGCCTGCGGGGCGCGAGTGTGCTGCCTGGGAGCTCCGACGGACGCCGAAGGGCGTTCCCTGGGAAAAGGGCTGGCGCTGAAGTTGCTTCTGTGGGGCTCCGAGCCGGCGCTGGAACGCGTGTGTGGCGCGGACGGAGATGCGCCCGGGCAGGGGCCGGCCTAGGCCGCAGGTCGCGGGCAGGTGCGTTTGCGCCCACGCCTGAACAACCGGCAGGTGGAGCAGAGCGCCACACGGGGGCCTGTTGTTGGAAGACTTCGAGGGAATGGAATACAGCAAATGGCCTGTCCATTCTACAGTATTTTGATTTAATCCTCCACTATTATCCCCATTTTATGGAAGGGAAAACAGGCATGGGGTGCTGGCTGGATCCCGATTCCAGAGAGCCTGAACTCCTAACCGCGGCATTGTAAGTGAGCGCTGATCAGGGCGGGGAGAATGTTGAGGCGGGCTGAAACCTGCCGCCGCTTTATATTTGTAATATCATTTAATATTACGAATAACCTAACAGAAGAGATTCTGTTGTGACCATTATTTTATAGGTGAGATGAGAGGACTGACATTTAGCATTACTAAGCAGCTCGCCCCGAGGTCACTTTGCAGGTAAGTCTAGAGTCGTCTTTTGAACTCAGGTTTCTTGACTCTAGAGGCTCATTTATAAAAATTACTCTTGTGTTACATGGCCTCGTAGATCATGGTAAAGATTCAGACTATTTTCTTTTGAGATGGACTCTCACTGTGTCACCCTTGGTAAAGTGCTGTGGAGTCACAGCTCACAGCAACCTCCAACTCTTGGGCTTAAGCGATTCTCTTGCCTCAGCCTCCCAAGTAGCTGAGACCACAGGCACCTGCCACAACGCCCGGCTATTTTTTGGTTGTAGTTGTCATTGTTTGGTGGGCCGGGCTGTATTCTAACCCGCCAGCTCTGGTGTACGTGTCTGGCGCCCTAGCTGCTGAGCCACAGGCGCCGAGCCTGTTTCTTGATGGCAATGGAAAACCTTTATGGGATTTGAGGCAGAGAAATCGGGTGGTGAAAATTGTATTTTTGTAAGATCCCTCTGGATGCCACAGGAGAATGGAGTGTGAGGAGCCAGCATGTGTGAGGAAGGAGGGGAGCTTTTAGGAATCTGTTATGGTTTGCACAGGTAAGAGATGATAGTGACTTGGGTTGTAGTTCTTGCAGTGATGTAAAGGGAGTAAATTTGAGAGCTACTTAAGAAACGGAATATGTAAGACCTACCAATGGTTTGGACATGATTAAGGATCAAAGGTAACTCCCTGATTTCTGGCTTGAGCAAATGGTGACTGGTAGACCATTATCTCATTCCTGCAAACTGAGTATGCACCCACACCCACTGCACTGCCTTCTTTCACCATTTGTCACAGGTATAGTGTTTATTATACAAGAATATATACAGTAGAACCTCCATAGTTGACCATCTCCCTGCATTGACTACCTCCTTAAGCTGACCCAATTTTTATAAACAGAAAGTAAAGTACACGTTATGTATCAGTACAGTAGGCCTAGTTCCTTATGTTGACCACTTCTGTATATTTACTGGTTTGTTGCAGTTCCTTGCGTGGTCAACTTACAGAGGTGATACTGTATTCCATAAGGAATCATGTTCCTCTTGTTCTGTACCCAGCAGAAGTGCCTGTCCTAGGCTCCAGTGATCCTCCTGCCTCAGCCTCCCAAGTAGCTGGGACTACAGGCGCTCGCCCAATGCCGATTAGTTTTTGTATTTTTAGTAGAGATGGGGTCTTGCTCTTGATCAGACTCCTCTCAAACTTCTGAGCTCAAACATTCCACCCACCTCAGCATCCCAGAGTGCTGGGATTACAGCCATGAGGCACTGTGTCAGGCCAGGAACTTTGATTTAGCAGATAGCCTAATGGTTAAGTACTCAGCATACCTTTAAAAAAACTAATCAATTGGTAAGGAAAACCGAAAATTATTATTTATTTTATTTTAAAATATTTTTATTACCGCTAAGAAACTCCATATTCTTTAGCAATTTCACTGTGGTTTTCATTTACATTTCTCTAATGTAAAATAATAAACATATAGCCATACTTGTTTGAACATGATTCAGGTATCATAAATGGTAAGAGAGATCTCTTGAGAGGAATTTGTATGTTGTAGGGTCTCTTTGAGACTAGTTATATACTTACACATACACACACACACACACATGCAGGAAAACCAAAAATTAACTTACAGAATCTGCCACAGAGCTCAGGAATTGGAGGTACAAAATATCTTCATAAATTGAGGGTAAAGGGAAGTTAAAATGAGAGGAACTGGTTGAAAGTCCATTTAGGTAGTTAGAACTTTCCAAATCCCATGATGACTTAGTGAAGCCAAGTGATGCTTCTTCCCCACCATAGAAGAGGAATGGAGGTTTATTCTCTAGCGTGATTAGAACAGCATTGTGTCTAGACATGGGGGCCCCAGACATTATTGAGAGTGGGTAGTGTTGTACTGAATACTGCAGGATGGAGTGGATGTGCCTCATCTCCTACTGCTTTCAGTGCATTGGCAAGCCCGCTTCTCCAGGCGGAAACCTGGGAGACTCTTCTATGGCAGAAATGACTAGTAGTAGGGAAAAGACAGAATTATCTGACATCAGGAATTCCCTAAACAAATAGTCTAGCCTGGTTACTTTATAGCAGTGATTCTCACCTGGGAACAATTTTAATTTTGACTTCCCTGCCCTCAGGTATGTTTGGCAATGTCTGCAGACATTTTTGATTGTTGCAGCTGGGAGGATACTACTAGCTGTCTGTTGGGTCAAAGTGGAGGGTGCTTCTTAATACCCTGCAATGCACAGGGCAGACGCACAAAAATTATATGGCCCCGACTATCACGAGTGCACAGTGAGAAATCCTACGTTATGGCAAAGCTCATAGTTGGCAAGCCCCGCTCTGGCATTCAGAACTTCCAGTCAGCTCTTAAGTCTTAAATATGAGTAAATCAGCAAGGATCACCAAGCTCAGCAGAGCCTTTAACATAAAATATACAGATAAAAACAAATAGAGGGGAGGAAGTGATTTCAAGGAGAATGAAACTTTTTTTTTTTTTTTTTTGTAGAGACAGTGTCTCACTTTATCGCCCTCAGTAGATTGCCGTGGCGTCACACAGCTCACAGCAACCTCCAATTCCCGGGCTCAAGCAATTCTCTTGCCTCAGCCTCCCGAACAGCTGGGACTACAGGCACCCGCCACAACGCCCGGCTATTTTTATGTTTTGCAGTTCGGCCGAGGCCGGGTTTGAACCCGCCACCTTCAGGTATGTGGGGCCGGCACCCTACTCGCTTAGCCACAGGCGCTGCCCCGAGAATGAAACTTGTAAAAAGCAAACATATCTTCAGAGAGATAGGAAGAGAGATTGCAACCATGAGATACTATGAGGATATTATTTTTTTTTAAAAAGGAATCCTTAGGGGGGAATAAAGAGAGCTATTAGAATTTTAAATATATTACCAGAATTGAAAAACTCGATAGAAGAATTGGAAAATAAAGGTGATGAAATCTCCCAGAAAGTAAAGCAAAAAGACAAAGGAATGGAAAATCAAAAATAAAATTAGAGGACTAGTTCAAAATGTCTGACACTGATGTAATAGTTTCCGAAAGAGCATAGAGAAAAATCTGTCTTTTTAAGTACTTCAGGATTTGGCCTCTTCCTGTGATCCATTCATTCAGAATTCACTGAGCCCTGCTATGTGCCTGGCACTGTTCTGAGCACTAAACTAAGAGGTGTGGTTCATGCCTTTGTGAACATATAGCTGAGTGAAGGAAAGCCAAACATTAAATAAACAATACGCTGTGGACTGCAAGAAGGCAATATAGGGGAGGAAGTCATTCAATAACTCAAGAATATTTCTATAATTATTATAAGAGGTTGCTGGATTGAAATGACTTGCCAAATGCTCATTACAGTGAAGAAAATAGACTCACACTAAAGCACTTTCTCAAATGATACCACCATGATGGCAAAGAAGTTTTCAAAGAGCAAAACAGGCAACCCACAAAAGACCAGGAATCAAAATGACTTTAGACTTCTCAATAGCAATGCTAGCTAAAAGACAATAGAGAAATGCCTTTGAATTTCTGAACAAAAGTTATGTCCAACTTAGAATTCTATTCTCAGTCAGGTTATAGATCAGCTGAGAAGAGAGAATAAAGGCAATTTCAGATGAGAAATTTCTGAAAAACAAAACACCTATCTCTAAGGCAATTAGTTACTGGAGGATGCGCTCCACCAAGGTGTAGTCGGCTATAAAAGAGGAAGGTGTGACTTACCGGAAACCTAACACAGGCCAGGGGATCCCCAGGGTGGTAGGAGAGATTACCAGGTCCTCTGACTTGATACAAGTCAGAGGTTCTGGGAAAGGCTGCTTCATAGGGAGGAACAATGTGAGGTTTACAGTCAGCAAGGAGTTTAGGGTTAAATTCCATGTATAATTCTCTCCCATGTATAATACACACCCATGTTTTTTGCCCAAACTTTGAGGAAAATGCTCAAGACAGTGGCTGGCTCTTGGCTAGGAGACACATCTGGGGAGGCCTAACACTCCACTGGTAAACGTGCAAATCACAACACTGTCCCACAGTTGCTGAGTGCCTCCCCTTCCCTCTCTCCCGGGAGCCCTTTCTCCCTGTCACATTGGAGGCTATGGCTGAGATGGCCACATGTGCTGGGCAAGAGCTTCTGAGGCTGCTTGGCCCACACACAGCCAACTGGGTCCCTGGGACTTACATGGTACTCCCATCCCCTCTGTGTGGCCAGGCCTCAGGCCCCACCAGCCCTGCCACCACCCCCACCCCTGACTGCAGCCCCGGCTTGCTCCTTCCTGATCCCACATCCTCCTGGAATGGAACCCCATGTGCCCAGCAAGCCTAGGCGGAAGGGTGTCGTGGCTCCCTTGACCCTGGGCTCCCCTCCCGACCTTTACTACCCATGTGTAATACACATCCTTACTTTTCCTCTCAAAATTTTGGGCAAAAACTTTGTGCATTATATATAGCAAAGTATGGTAATTGCTTACCATGGAAAACGAAGCCAGTGGGACAATTAAACAATGTTGTTTGAGAAGGGAAAAGTAATAAGGGTGCTACATGACTCAAGGGTAGAAAGTTTCCCACATAATCCCAATAATGTAAATTGATACAGGCAGAATTATGACAACAATATTGCAAATCTGAAACAAAAAATTATAAATCCCAAGATGACTACAGGATGGACATATATAGATGATAGGAACCAGGCCTGTGAACTGTGCTGAACTCTGGTTTGCAAGTCTGAGGTTTGTCAAATACTTCACTGGCACACCAGTTGCAACCTTGCCTACCAGATGAAGCTCAACATTAGGACAGAATTAACCATCCCTGTCCAGACCCTAAGATGTCTATGTACTTCTTACCCTTTTACCCTGCATACATTAACCACATATTTGCTTTATTGTGTGTATAAGGTCACTGAGCACCAAGTAGAACTGTGAGAACATCACCTTTGCTTCACTGTCCCCTTTTCCCATTTTCTATATAGCAAAAGGGACACAGCCCACTCCGGGATGCAGTCTCAGTTTGCACTAAGTTTGTGTTCTTGTGCTTTGGCCCTCGATACAATTAATTTTACATTTCTTTAAGTCTTCTGGCTGGACAGAAAGATGGGGAGGTGGGAAGAATAAGTGTGTGTAGGGAAGGGAGGGAGGAAAGAGCCAAATCTTCATTTACAGAGGAGAGTCACAGGCAGTGCTCAAACTGAAAATTCCCCAGGCGGCGTGCCATCTAGAGTCAAGAGGGTAAATTAAAAAAGGCGGGGGTGCCTCTGGGAGTGGTGCTGGCTTTTCTTATCTTCTTTTTCCTTTGTAATAATATACCTTATAGAAGTGTTTGATTCTTAAATCTGTGTGCTTGTGTGTATGAGTATGTATAACCTTAATAAAAGTAAAAATAATAACAAAAAGGCCCCTGTGTCTATCAAAATTATAAATGTCCTTTGACTCAGCAATGCCACTTCTGGGAATTTTATCTTATAAATGATTTGGCAAAATTATGGGATACAAGGTAATTCATTACAGCATTATTTGTAATAACAAATGGTTAGAAAAAGACGGGGGGTTGGTTAAATAATGTGTTGGATTTGTTCAACGAGATAGTATTCAGCCATGAAATAGGTACAGAAAAGCTCTTTGTGTTCTGATAAGAAAGACCTCAAAGATAAATTACACTAAAAATGCACAATTCAAAACTTTATGTTACAATTTGGATAAGAAAAGAAGGCTAGAATATAAAAATACATATAATTTATGAAAGGTTTCTAGATACATTTTTTTTAAAAAACATACTACTGGTTGCATCTGGGAAGATGTACAGGGGTAGAGGAAGACTTTTTACTCAGACCCTTTTTAAGCTTTTTGAAATTAAGTAGGTTACTTACTCAAAACTTAAATAATGCTCATAGTGGTTATTGCCGGAGTCCTAAGGGCAGTGCTGATGTGCAGGCGAGGACAGCAGGGAGAGGACTGACCGATGGATAGCACGTGGGGGAGGAGACTGTGTCCAGCATGAGCCCCTGTGATTTGATTGTGAACGCCATTTTCCAGTAATGGGAATTTCGGAAGAACACAAGAAAAGCTAATTTCATTCTTTACGTACTACCTCTGAGGACAACCTGGCTAGGGCTACCCAGCTGATATTTGGATTTGTGGGAGAGGCCCATGTTTGGATTATAATCAAATTCAGGGGAGTAAATGGAATTGTCAGGAGAGAGTATCAGGTGAGAAGAGGTCGTGGCTGAGTCCCATATTAAGAAGATAGCAGGGAGCCTGAGATAGTGGCGAAATCCAGCCCAGCGTCTCTTTGTAAAAAAGTACAGTTTTACAGGGACAGACACATCATTTGTTTACGTGTCTGCAGCTGCTTTCATTGCTGCAAGAGCAGAATTGAATAGTTGTAAAAAGCAAAACTCAGGAAAAGTTTACTAACCCCCGACCTGGACCGCTGCAGTGGGCCCTGCAGTGCCGTGAGCAGGGCTGACTTTGGCAGTTCATTCTTGGTTGTCAGGAGATTGAGTTGGCTGTGGCTGGGGTTACCCCTTCCTTTTCCCTGAAGGAGCTTTTCCCTTAGATTCCTATGGGACCAGCCTTCTTGACCACAGCAGTGCAGATTCTAACATTCTGTGGGCAGCTGGCATTACCAGACGACTCCTGAAACCAGTGGCACGCCAAATCCTAAAGCACCTGTGCTCGGCAGCTGTGTGCTGCCCATTGACAAGACTGCTTCTTCACACTTGCCCTGTAAGACTAGGAGAGGGACACGGTGTCCATCCTGAGACCAAGCGGTGCTCTGCCCTTTGGCCCACCTCTCCGTAGGACAGTGTGAATGTGAAGGATCCACCATCTTTCTTTTGGCTGTCTTGGCCCTATATTTTTTTATTTTCCCTAATAAAGCCCATTCCTTAACCCATGCCACCATGAGGCTTTGTGGAATTCACCCAGAGGGTGGTGCATGACAGCCGATGGCCCTAAGGAGACCCATCTTGGTGCCAGTGGGACATAGCACCATAGCCTCCTAACTGACCTCCCTCCACCTGTGTGACTCCCTTCTAATGCATTTCTTCATCCTGCAGCTAGAACAGGTCTTGCTAAACCTGTCATCTCACCCAGCTTCTCTCCACAGTCCAATTGGAAACAATTCAGTAGCTTCTCGTTCTTTAAATGGACCAAGAGGGAAAACATGGTTTACTAAGTCCCAGCTTGATCTGGCCCCTGCCTTTCTCAACAGCCTTATCTCCCACTGTGCTTCCCTCTCTGAACTTTGGCCAGACATTTTCTCTATCACTTGTAGTAAACCTGCTCCCTCCTGCTCGTGGGTGCATCCTGTTCCCTATGTCTAAATCCTGTCTCCACAGCATCATGAAACTTAGTTGACACTTTACATTCGTCTGTGTGATCATTTGGTCACTGTTTTCCCCACTAGCCCATAAGATCCACAAGTTTCCTTTTGGTCAGCAGTAGCCTAGTCCACTTTCATGGTGCCTGGCATGAAGCAGGTGCTCAATCAAACAAGCTGCACACATTACAGGTGGAATGTAGAAATGAGTCCCAGGACTCTGGCCATAACCACTATCAGCATTATGTAATACCACATACTGTGAGATTCTCTTCATATGAAATGTCTAGGAAAAGAAAATATAAAGACAACACAGATTCATGGTTGCCAGGGGCTGGGGGGATCAGGGAGCTGCTCCAGACTGGCCACTGTGATTTTATTAGGGGATGAAAATGTTCTAAAACTGCACAACTCAACAGATTTACTAAAAATCATGGCATTGCACCTTTAAAATGGGCAACTTTGATAGTATATAAATTATACCTCAATAAAGGTGTTTAAAAATATTTGAATAAAGAATATAAATATTATTGGAAGTGGGACCTTTATGTTGTGCTGTATATACATGTTTCTAGAACTCGCATTGTGTATCACTCATACTGTACTTTTTAAATATTCATGGATATGTGTTTTAATAGTTTATTTCAGAGAATGTATTTTCTGCATTTTTCTTACTCCCCAATTTGAAATGGTTATGCTTACTTTGTTACAGAGTTCCAGGTGTTTCTGTATGCCTTTGGGTAAGAATAAATAGGTACAAGGAGCTTCCCTTGTGACGTAAATGGCTAAAATCAGCTTTGGTATTCCTAGAAAGTATGTATGCTAGGGATCAAGTGTCCTTGATACATAGGACATTTATAATACTGAGCTAGATTTTTTCTTTTTTTGAGACAGGGTCTCACTTTGTTGCCCAGGCTAGAGTGCAGTGGTGCCATCATAGCTCACTGCCACTTCAAACTTCTGGTCTCGAGTGATCCTCCCACCATAGCCTCCCAGAGTGCTAGGATTACAGTGTGAGCCACCACACCTAGCCTGAGCTAGATATTTTATTTTATTTATTTATTTTTTTATTTTTTGAGACAGAGTCTCACTATGTCGCCCTCAGTAGAGTGCCGTGGCGTCACAGCTTACAGCAACCTCCAACTCTTGCCTCAGCCTCCCAAGTAGCTGGGACCTTAGACGCCCACCACAACGCCCGGCTATTTTTTGGTTATAGTTGTCATTGTTGTTTGGCTGGCCCAGGCTGGATTCAAACCCACCAGCTCCCATATATGTGGCTGGCGCCCTAGCCGCTGAGCTACAGGCGCCAAGCCCTGAACTAGATGTTTTAAGATTGACCTGAATTTGCTGATTTTAAAAACAAGATTCAGTATTGGGATGGAAAAGGTTTTTATCTGAATTTTTGGACTAATAACTCTAGTCTAAATGTCCCCAGAAACAAAAGCCTCAGTACCTCCAATAGTTCTCTGATCCTGCTGAACTCTTCTGGGTTGAGCAAGATTAAAATCATCTGATTTTAATTAGGTTTACTTGCAGGCAGCCTGAGGTAAGGATATTAGGGTAGGAAGAAAGTTAGGGAGGAAGCAGTGCTGAGGGGCGGAGTGAGTGAGACCGGACTCACAGAAAGCAGTTGCAGCTGTGGGCGTCCTGCTGGAGGGACGGTGTAGGGACCCTGAGAAGTGTTGCCCTGAGGGCTGGAACATTTATCAGCTGACTCCTGCCTGCCCTGGGAGAGGGTTGCCTTGGGGTTATCAACTCCCACATACTCCTGTGGGGTTTCCTGGCCTCTGGGAAAAGCCCTGAATCAGAAAAGCAGAGTGTAGGACTTGCTTGGAGTGGCACTTCTCAGATTGCCTGTAACTGCCCATGACAGCTGAGCTGAAGTCAGATGGTCCAAGGGGTGTGACTCGGGGCTGCATTCGTCAAGAAACATCTTTCAAATGAGATTCCATACACAACGGGACATCTGATGACATGACTCCCAATGCAAATTTGTATAAAGGTTTTTTTTATTAGTGAAACATTTTATTGCATTAAGGGTAGAAATATACATGTCAAGAATCACATCAAGTGAACCAAATGTGTACACTACATGAAGAGCAGTATTCTCGTTAACAGGCACAAGCAGTTCACTCCAGTCAATGCCCAGAGGGCCAAGGGCGAGCATCACCTTTTGCAGAATTCCTATCTAGAGTAGTTTAAATTAAAAAGTAGCCTCCCTTAAGTAAAAACCCCGAAAGAGGTTAGTCATGTAGTACTTGCTCCACTTGACCATTAGTGATCTTTCTAGAACATAAGGAAATAAAGTTTAGTGGAGGAAAGCTGGAGCTACCAGTGCAAAGCCCATCTTCTGTCTGGTGCTCAATTCCAAGTTTGCCCTGAGAGAATTGAGTTAAGCTGTCTGCCTGGCTTCTCTCTCTCTAGATGGAGTGTCAGGGCCGGGGGTGCCTGCACTTTCTGTGACAATGCTGACGAACACGGAGTCTTTGGGGTCTGTCCAGGATAATGGCTGCAAGAGCATGAGCACAGAAATAGTTATTTTTAACCTGAAACCAAATAGAAGACTAGGTCCATTATTATTCTTAACCAGTCTATAACTTCAAAAGCAGATTATAGGTTTGACTCACACTTTTCAGAAGGGAGATAGCAAATGTGATTGGGGCCAAGTAACTATTAAGAGTCATGACACAGATACGGAATTAATGTGTTTTTGGTCTCTGCCAGTGTGGGACTCAGTCCAAATGTGAACCTCATTAACTGTTACCATTTACAGAATTAAAGTTTCCTCCTCACAGTTGATTATACCCTGATAATAGGACTGAGCAAGTAAGTATGCACAGGCCTGTCAGTTTTATTGGCGTGGATAAGTTCATACGTAAATAGAATATGCCAATGATCTAGTTAAATGTTGGCAAATTTTCAAAGTCTAGATATTTAACATTATTAAAGACCAAAGATTTTTTATTTTGTTTTTCACATTCTGGTGAATTGGGATATCTAACGGTTTTATCTTGATTAATAGAAATTGAGAGTTTAACGAATTACCCTTTCAAGAAGGGATATATATCACATATTACTTTAGTGTAGAAAGCGGAAAAATTGGGTGTATACATTACATACATTAAAGCAATTTATTACCTCCACACAGGGATGAGAAGCTATGTATGTGAAATCTGTGACTTTTCCCCCCTTTATTTGCTTACAGTGAAATCTAGTTTTAGACCAAAAAAAAAAAAAAAAAAAATTCCCTTAGAATGATTCCATTGTTAAGAAATTCTGTAAGCACTTTGCCAGATACCTGGGTAGGCTTCTCAATTTAAAACGAATGGCGAAGTTTGAGAATCAAAGAAAATGCTTTTAAATATGCTGGAATTCTAATGCAGTGACTTAGGATGGCTCCTGAAACCTCTGACATAGGTTACACTGGAACCGAGAAGTCTTTCAAAGAGAGGTAGCTCTGCTTCTGGTCCCAGGGACCTGTCTTTAAAGGACTTCCTGTAGAGTATTTTAAACATCCATCATTCTACCAGCAAAATGATCATCACAGGGAGTGGAGAGCACGTTTCTGTATTCAGTGAGTAACAATGAGCCATGAGAGACTGGAAGGAACCAAGTCGAAGGAAAGGACTTACAAAAACGATTTCAGTGTTACCAAAACTGCCTTAAAAGAAATGTCTCTTTAGTCTCACCAGATGTCCTTAAGTTCATGTATATCCTGGGCTGTGGATGGATGGATTTCTTATAATTTTACAAATAATCACTCGATAGTGTGTTAATTAATACAGTCTCACGTTTGGGCTCGACTGGGGAAAAGAAATCGGTTACTGATCACATTTTTCCAGAAGTATCTTTCCACATCAAAATCGTTTTCACTAAAAAATAACAGTTAACTATTTACAAGTATCATAACTAGCTTTAGTTCTACGCTACATGAGATATTTGTACTTATCCTCACCAGTACTATTTACGCATTCTCTCAGTTCACAAAAGTACAAGTTAAAAATCCTTAGGAGCCTGTTACTACCAATTCTTGGGTATCACCCTCCCTATTCCCTTCCTCACTTGACTCCTACCCAGTATAAAAGTAGTTGGAAGACTGAGTTATTTCCCTAGAGGAATTATGAGCTGAATATTAGCATAAAATGCAACGTGTAATGTTTTAAAAGAAGAAATTAGATGCATTTGAATGATGTATCAGAGGAGGCTACCATTTTACCCTGGTTCCAAACTCTTAACTTCTGCTCGGGAGTGAAACGGAGGAACAGTGGTCTACATGGATCGTGAGTCTGCTGAGTGAAGCAAGCGGGTGGAGTTAGACCAAGCAGCTGGAACAGGTGATGCAGACATTTTACCCACAGCAGTGGTCACAAAGTTCTGGAGCTACCACACCCCACACCCAACAACAAAATTACTATACAAGATTTATTAAATACTTGCCAGACGTAAGAAAAAACAATTTCAGAGACCACATGATTTAACAAAGCACGATGGCCAGCCCTGTCAGTCTGTTCTCCACCCTCTGGCCAGCATGCTGTCCTCACTAGCCGGCGCTGCGTCTTCCCTCCTCCCAGGCAGCAGGCCTGCGAGGGTGTGGAGAGTCCCCACACTGCCGGTCCCGGCGGAACAGCTCCCAGGGTTCCCTCGCCAAGCCCAGGCGATGGTTAGGTTCGTATGAGGGGTGCTCTTTCATCTGCCGTTCCCTGAGACACAGGAGAGAAGATGGGGAGACACGTGTTCATGTCAGTAACGTCTCCACAGCATGGAGGAGGGTGTGAGGAAGACACGACGGGAAGGTGGTTCACCTCACGCTCCTCTTGGCTCGATTCCTTCTTTAAAATTCAGGCCTAACCTCCTCCAGGGGCCTTCTCTGACCACTCTCACCCCCAGTAGGGAGCAGTCCCCTTCTCTGTGCCAAACCCCACTTTAACTCTTACTACACTTTAATGAATTTACTTCCTTCCTGATTTGAAACTTACTAGGCAAGAGTGTCTCAGACTGCATGGTGCATGCATGTAGTTAATTATAGGAGCAATTAACATTTTCATGGTACTTCATTTGTGCTGAGGTAAATCTCAGTGAAGATCCACAGATAAAAATGGCACAATGATCTCAGCACTCTGGGAGGCTGAGGTGGGTGGATCACCTGAGCTCAGGCGTTTGACACCAGCCTGACCAACAGCAAGACCCTGTCTGTACTAAAAATAGAAAAACTAGGCAGGGTTAGATGGCTCATGCCTGTAATCATAGCAACTCTGGGAGGCTGAGGCAGGTGGCTGGCCTGAGCTCATGAGACAAGCCTGAGCCAGAGTGAGACCCCGACTCTAAAAATAGCCAGGTGTGGTGGCAGGCGCCTGTAGTCCCAGCTACTTGGGAGGCTGAAGCAAGAGAAACACTTAAGCCCAAGAGTTGGAGGTTGCTGTGAGCTGTGACACCATGCCACTCTACCTAGGGTGACAAAGTGAGCTAGTCAAACTGGCAAAAGAAACAGAAAAACTGTCTCAAAAAAAAAAAAAAAGACAAAATGGTCTGGCGCAATGGTTCACACCTGTAATACCAGCACTCTCGAAGGCTGAGGCAGGAGGATCACTTAAGGTTGGGAGTTCAAGACCAAACTGAGCAAGAGCAGACCCAGCTCTACTAAAAATACAAAATTAGCTGACACACTAGTGTGTGCCCCCCACCACTCAGGAGGCTGAGGCAGGAGGATCCCTTGAGCCCTGGAGTTTGAGGTTGCAGTGAGCTATGACGCCACGGCACTCTAGACAGGGCCACAGAAAAAGACTGTCTAAAAAAGGGGGGCAAAATACTTTGACAGCTAATTCAGGCTAGTGACTGCCAGGGAAATCCAAGGTAATTTCACTCAGATGGTTTCAACCTATTTTTTCCTACTGTACACCTGCCTCTGACACTTAGCTGAGCTGATGAGGAGAAAAAGAAGTCTTGCAAAAAGAGAAGTTACTGAGAATTTAAGAAGGGCTTCTACAGAAACACTCACTGGAGGTATTTAGACTCCTGGCGGGGCTGCATCGCTTAAGAAGCCAACCCAACTCCCCATGCCATCCCTCCGGGAAGGCGACCACTCCTGTTGATATGCAATGGTGCCTCCATCATAGGTGGCTTCTCAGAAATCAGGGGTTCATTCTAGCGCATCCTCGGCTGCCTTGCTCTATAGCAGTGGTTCTCAACCTGTGGGTTACGACCCACAGGAACTGTATTAAAGGGCCATGGCATTAGGAGGGTTGAGAACCACTGCTCTATAGTTCTGGAGCTGTTTTTATCATACTTAATATCTAAAGTTCGGTGAGCCTTTACTACACACTAACACTAGGCCTTTACTCTGTCAGCTAACCCTTACAAAAAGCTCACAGGGGAGCTTAGTATCCCATTTACAAAGGGGCACGATTTCTAGGGACGTGCAGGAGTCTGATGCCAAAGCACAGGTGCTTTTTATTTTATTTTTTTTGAGACACAGTCTCACTCTGTTGCCCAGGGTAGAGAAATGTGCAACCTCTTAACTCTTGGGCTTAAGTGATCCTCTTGCCTCAGCCTCCAGAGTAGCTGGGACTACAGGCACCCGCCACAACGCCCAGCTAGTTTTTCTATTTTTAGTAGAGATGGGATCACACTCTTGCTCAGGCTGGTCTTGAACATGAGCTCAAGCGATCCACCTGTCCGAGTGCTGGGGTCACAGGTTGACCAGCCATGCCCGGCCCCAGGTGCATAATGGTTATATTCTTCCTTTTCTTTCAGCTTATTTTCAAAGACATGAAGTTAACTCTCATGACATACATCTAAGGATCCCATCTGCTAAATACTAGATGGTACTATCACCCACCTTCTTTGACACTCTGCCCTTCCCATTTATTCCAGTGGTAATATAACCACAGAATCACTATGCCCAGCACAAAACCCCAGAATCCATCCTCAAGGGCCTGCTGGCAGCCCTTCAATGAAGCACAGTTGAGGAACTCCTCGGGTAAAGTTATCCAGGAAGGGAGAAGTTTCTTCAGCAAGGACTCACCTCATCCGTGGACCCCTGTCCCCTGCACGCAAGCCAGGTGAAGATCAATCCAATGAACACGCCCAGCGCCATGATGATGTATGGGATGTTGGTGATAATCAAAGTAGTGTTAATCACAGACTTGAGGCGACTTGCAGTCTCCTTATCAATGAGAACACTCTGGAGGGGCAAGAAAGGAGTATTCCCTTAATGACTAAACACCCAGGGTGTAACTGTTTTTGCTATATCTTTTTTAAAATCATTAAACGCAATTTGGGTATGTCCTGTTAGGAAACCATATATACTAAAAATCCATTTATAAATTAGACTAAACAGATGGGCATTTATTCATTAATGTCTTCTCTCTTGGCTGGGCACAGTGGCTCATGCCAGGACCAGAGGTTCCTATAGAGACTGTTCAGAGAAGTTGTGGGGCTGACCAGAATCCCAGACTGTTGATAGCTATAGAACAGAGGCACTGTCACCAAGTGGAACAGGCAGGTTATCTAAAGAGCTTACTTAATTCCATGATAATTATGAACAACAGCTGTAGCTTAATTTTGGCCTAATTTACTTTGGACCAAGTCAGAAGAATGGGTCCTAGGACAGTTCTTCCCATAAACAGCCAGGGCCCATCAGGGTCGGAGTTTCCTCCTCCGGAAAAAGGCAGTAGTGTCCAGCCACTTCCAGGTATTATATTTTATTTTTCTAAAGAGAAAAATCAGGCTCTTTTCAGGAGGCAGCAGGAGCACAAGGTTTCACTCCATGTCCCTGGGCTCAATCTAGTCTTTAACAAATAAGCAAAGCAAAAGTTGGAGGTGAAAGGGGCTTTAAATTTGCCACTTCCATGGGCATAGGCTGGTGAAAGTGGCTGCTGTGCACTTTCAAAGTCTTACTTCCAGGCCTTCCCTCACAACTAGTAACGTGATGACCCAGGAGCAACCCCAAATAGGTCCCGTACATTGGGAAATTCTCCCTGAACTTTCTCCTGTGAAATACAAAAGCTTTATCTTAGAATTGTGATCACAAGTCCTGCACAAGCTGGTAAATGTAGCCACCACTATAATCCTGAAAGAAGGAAAGATGTAAAACTGCGTGACTGCAACTGAGTAATATCAGACCAGAAAAACACCAAGAGGAAACTTCTGAAGGCTCCAACCCCACCTGTCTCTGAGAGGCTTGTCAGAGATTTACTTTTTAAATAGATTTTCAAAAAATTGTCCAACAGTTCTATAAACAGCATGTTTTACAAAATGTGAGAACATTAAATTTATTTTTAAGTCATTATTGGAAAAAATACATTAAGTAAAATCAAATAAAAACAATACGTAAGGCTAGTATAGATTTTGTGAATATTAATTTTAGCTTTTTTCTTGATAATCTATTACTAAATTTTCTACAAAATGCAAGTATCATTAGGGAACAGAGGAAAAAAAACTTTTTTAAAAATGCTGTTCTTAATAACAGAAGTCTGCCAATTGAGAATTATTGAAGGAGAAAAACCTGCTTTCCCCCCCCCCTCAAAAGTGGATGGAAGAAAGGGGGAAACTGAGGATTTAGAACTATAGTAAATATAGTAAATATTATAAATTATTATAAATATAGTAAATTACTAAATATAGTAAAATACAGTAAATGTGATACAGGATTTAGAAAATAATTCATCCCAGGTGTCTTAAATTGACAGGGTTTCAAAGGAGGAGAAAAGAAAGGTTTAACTGGATGCCTGCCTGCATGCTGGCTGTCTCCCCCGCTCTGACGGCGTCCTATAGCGTCTAGGGAATCTGACCTTTCCGTGAGCGGCCCCCATGAGGGGAGTTTTGTGCAAATGTGCCTTTTTATCATCTCTCCAAATCAACTTTCAGATATAGGCAGGGTCATGTAAACATTTAAGAGAAAACTTCTAAGGACAAACAGGTTTAAAAAATCATCTTTTCCTCATTTCTCGTATCTCAAGTTACACATAGCTACACTAGTAGACATCAGAGGGGAGGTGTCTGAGCCTCCACAGCTAAAAAACACACCCGGGGCCCCTCCTCTCAGGCCTCACCTCATTGAGATACATCACTGGGAAAACCATTGTTCTGATGTCTCCCGTCTCACTGCAAAAGACACAGATTGAGTTTATTTGATAAACATCATCAGGATGGCACAACTGGCTGGAGAGACAAGTTCATGTGAAAATTCTGGTACACTTACTTTCATTAAATTATCTAGAGTTTACCGCTTTCTTAGTTATCTTTGCAAACAAATATAAATCAGAAGTTAGATTCCAGTCCGTCAGCCTAGCAATCCCAAGTAGTGCAGGTTTATATAGTGTTTTTACCAAAAAGCAAGATACTGGAAGATTTATCAGAATTGTTACTGTTCTCCCTAGAGTCATCACAAGCAAGAATGCTGTCTGCAAAACAATGCCACTACTCCTCAAAGTATTTTGTGAATCGGCCACTGAAGAGCCATCTTTGCAGCAAGAGCCAGCTGAGTGCTTCCCATGTGCCCGCTCTATGCTGGGTGTTCTGGGGACATTATCTCACTAGACTCTTACAGTGGTCAGATCCAGGAGGTATTAATGTCCTAGGTTTTAGGAGAAAACTACAGCTCCAAGAAGCTAGGTGATTCGCCCAGAATCACCAGCCGTAAGTGGTGGGACCAGGGTTGTAATTCCATTTGGCATCTAGGGTTCTAGCTCTTAACTCATAAACCATGAAGCCACAGAATACAGACACAGGTGTTTGCTTCTTAACATACTGACTGCCAGACTAGAAAAGAAATTTTTCCTTGGGGACATGGTGTTTTATTAGGTCAAAAGACATGTACATTATATATATGATTCATGTGGCCCCGGGCTCAAAACTTGCATAAGTTAAATACGATTCACATGGCAGTTAATGTGTTATATGTGTGGGATTAAATCAGATTCGATAGGGGAAACAATTTTATAGACAGAGATGAGGTATTATACGAGGTATGTATACTTTTGCATCTTGTTCTTTCCTTCAACATCATGTCATAAGCATTTTTTCACATCCAAAAAAATTCCCATCGAAAAGTTTGAGCAGGAGATGATACTTAGGAATCCTATTAAGTAGCCCTTTATAGATGGTGATGGGGCAGAGGGAAGGCTGCACTCGTGTGACTGTTTGAACTGTCCAAATGAGAGTTGTGGCCGGGCCCAGATGGGCAAAGAACAAGAGGAACCTATGGCGACTACAGTCACAGAGGTGAGGAAAGGCTTCATGGAGAGAGGAGAGCTGACTCTGAGGCCACACAGCCTTAATCGCTGTGTGAGTTTCAGCAAATTAATTCTCCATGTCTCTGTTTCCTCGTCTGTAAAATGGGGATAACGTAAGTTATAAGTGAATATATATTTTAAAAAGTGCTTAGATGGCTAGGGAACTTATAGCCTTGTGCCTTCTGGATCCTTCAGTGAGGCCTTTTGACTGAATCCAAATTTTTTTTTTTTTTTTTTTTTTTTTTGAGACAGAGCCTCAAGCTGTCACCCTGGATAGGGCGCTGTAGCATCACAGCTCACAGCAACCTCCAATTTCTGGGGTCAAGCGAGTCTCTTGCCTCTGCTTCCCAAGTAGCTGGGACTACAGGAACCCGCCACAACGCCCGGCCATTTTTTGGTAGCAGTTGTCATTGTTGTTTGGCGGGCCCAGGCTGGATTCGAACCCACCGGCTTGGGTGTATGTGGCTGGCGCCTTAGCCCGTTGAGCCACAGGCGCCGAGCCGACTCAATCCAAATTTTACAGAACAAATCCTTTTAATCAAGAGATTTATTCTGCAAAGTTTGAATTCAGACACAGGGCCATATGTGGCCTTAAGATCACAGGTTCCCCTAAATTTCAAGATTAAGGCACCCACAAAAATGCTGACCAACTCCTGTCCCAGAAGGGCAGGGACAAGCAGCAGTCAGGAGCAGGCTGTACTCCCGACATCAGACCCACCAGAAAGGCAATGTAGCAGAGCCACTTGCTGCCTCAGTAGAAAGAAGTGAAACTTACACAAAGTCGTCAATTTTTTTGACATAAACATTGATTTGGAATCTCTTGGCTGCTTTTAGGATCATTCCAGTCAACTGCAGATCAGAAAAGTGAGAAGAAAACATTAGAGTTCATTAAACTGCAAACATCATTTTTTTAGTAAAGTATCATTTCTGTGTCATTCTGATAAACAGGGTGGCCATCACTGTGTTTGACAGGCAGAGTGGGACAAGGAGAAACCGATCCCCAGAACAAAACAGGAACTACTGATTGTGTTAGGTGCCTGGTAGCCCAGTGCCCCTCACACTTTAATATGGACACCAGTCCCAGGGAATCCTGTTGAAATGCAGACTCCGATTCAGTAGGTCTGAGGTGGCCTGAAACTAGGCATTTCTAACAAGCTCCCAGGATGTTGCCCCTTTGAATAGTGGACTAGGAAGGAAGACTCTGCAGATGGCCGGTCAGGTCTGCATAGCCCAGCAGTTGTCCAGAGAGCTGAGAGGAGGATGGTGGTTGCTTCCACACAGGACATAGGACTGTGATTATTCCTTGGTGACAAGCAGGGCTAATCATTTTGGCTGATGGAAGGGTATTGATCAATTGATGGCTAAAAGAAAAAAGGGAGACAACCATACCTGAACTTATTCACCAAAGGATAAGATCACTGGCTTCTCAGATACAAATGCAATGTGTGTGGCGAAGAGTGAAGGGCATAAAATTCTATGCTAAAACAATGTTCTTGCTTTTCTTTATTGTTCCACACTGTTCAAAGTCTCAAAAATGAAGATGTCTACCTTTTCATCTAGTTTTTACACTGACAGGCTCTCACACTGTGACATGCTTACATCCATGGTTTTCATTTTTCTCCTCTATGAATACAGGATTAAAGTGCATATGGGTATGAAAATTAAGTTCACGAACGCATCAAAAAGCGCTATGTACCTCATTGCTGAATATCACCAGGATCACTTTTGTAATACTCCCCTTGGGAAGTTATGCACTGACACAGTGCCCAGTCCAAACTTCAAAGCAATTTTGGAACTTGTTTTTTCTGGAATGGCCAGCACAACAGTTGTTATATTACCCTTGATGTCTTGAATGTCACCAAATTTTTTTTCAATATTTCCATTTTCTTTGAGTAAAGAAAAAAAACCACTGGGGGCCAGATCAGGTGAGTAGGAAGGGAGTTCCAGTACAGTTATTTGTTTACTATAAAAACTCCTAAAAATTCCCTCACAGATAGTGCTGTGTGAGCTGGTGCATTGTCATGAGGCAAGAGCCATGAGTAATTGGTGAAAAGTTCAGGTTGTTTTCATCAAACTTTTTCACACAGCTTTTTCAGCACTTCCAAACAGTAAACTTGGTTAACTATTTGTCCAGTTGGTACAAAGTCAAAATGATATCCCTCTGAAATTAGAAAAGGTTAGCAGCATCACTTTGACTCTGGATTTGGACTGACAGAACTTTTTTTTTTTTCACATTGTACAAACCCTTGGATTCTCTTTATTCACTGGTCCATTTCTACAACAAATACGTGCAAAACACTATATAATAAAATTATTTACATCACTTCCAAATGAGAAGATTGCGTTTGCCTCTGCTACTGCTATTCACACACAGTACTTCCACAGCACAATACATCATTAGAAGATCTAAAAATGGTCACCCTGTACTCTAGGTTGTTTAAGAAATGTAAAAACTATTAACATTTATAATGGCATTAACTCCTCTCAATACATGACAACATTTTAGAAACTTTGAATGTCATCTTGCAACAGCAAAGAACTCAACAACCCTGCTTCCCCTGCTGTACTTTACGAAACAGGTTGCAGGGATTAGGAAAAGGGCCACATTATTAAAATGACTACCTGTACAGAAATGGATTTTAAAAAGTCACAGCTCAGAATTGCTCTTTGTAAAATTCACACACATTTACAAGTATCGAGTTGCCTCCCAG
>CAUYRH010141023.1:0-56010 GCA_963574655.1 Perodicticus potto
TTTTTTTTTGGTTGCAGCCATCATTGTTGTTTGGTGGCCCGGGCTGGATTCGAACCCGCCAGCTCAGGTGTACGTGGCTGGTGCCTTAGCCTGTTGAGCCACAGGCGCTGAGCTGAATATATAGTCTTTAATCTAAAGCAAGTAGAATATAAATAGAATTTATAAGTCAAATGAAACAAAACTTCAAATATAATGCTAATTCTTTAGCTCAGAAATAATTAGGTATATAACTACTTTAGAAAAATGTGGAAAAGTAAGATTCTTTCTAGGTATTTGATAATTGCCGAAAGTTAGCTATGAAGTAATAGAAATAATAATTATTGTTAGTTATTCATCTAATTAGGATGACTGAATCACATTTCACTTTATCATAAAACAGCTAATCAATAGAGAAGAGTAGAAAATATATACAAAGAGACACTTTCATCAAAATAATACTCCTGCCATTGATTTCACCAGTGTCCCACTCAAACCATCTAAAATATGGGTAGATTCATGATAAATCTAGTCTATTAAATGATAAAAGGTGCTCCAAAAGAGATAAGTTGTAAGTTTTGAATGTATAAGGAAATGTAACTGGTATTTAATTACTAAAATATTGTGTTTTCTCTCATTCACAGAATCATTGCATTCAGTTGTTAACATTTATACCATTTTCCTTTGTGTCTTTGTACTCATAGCCAACAGCATTATTCTAGGGACAAGCTGTAATGATTCCTGTCTTTATTACACACAGAGAAAGGGATTTCTGTAGCCTTTGAGTAACACTTAAAGGGCTGATTATGGCAGCAAGATCTCAGATGAGGAAATAGATGACCTACCTGAGGTAACCTCTGCAATTAGGAAATCTGCTGAGATCAGTTAAAGCCTGATTATAAATGGAAAAGAGATACTTTCATCTCTCTCTGTTTTTGCTGCCCAGAATTGAACTTCAGAGAGATTACTTTTTATAGGAACCAATGACCTGCAAAAATGTACTTGAGGCTAAAACTGCCTTGACTGGTCATGATAATCTCCTAAGCAATAACCTCTTTGATTTAACCCCCCTCAGAGAATCACACTGGCTCACATGCTCAAGACATCACTAGGAAAAAGATTCAATAAATTAAAAATTAAACTAACACCTTCACTTAAAAAAAGAAGGAAAAAGTAGGCACAGATAAAGACAGGGTTGATACAATGGTGCTTTAACTCTTCATGTATAAGAAATAGGCTAGATAATTCTAAATTGATGCAATGATTTCTCATACCTACAGAATAGCCCTTCCTCTTTTTTCCCTTTATTTAAGAAAATAAAATACATGTAAGGCTGAATACCAGCCAAGATCTCTGAATGCTGTGTTAGCATCTATTCAGATTAGAATATAGCGTTGTTATGGCTGATGAATAAAGCTGTATCCTTTAGTGAATTATTTGTATGTGGAGGATATCTCACTTCCTTGCAGGATTTAATCGATGATTAGGGAAAGTTTCTTTTACACAGCCTATCAAATCATTTCATTGTTTTATTTTCCTTCCCAGTTAACTAAAAATGTAGAATATCATCTGGGAATGATAATCAATTTTAGATCGTTTTACTTGGTTTTTCTTTGACTGTCAAATAAAGAAGTTTAGCTAAGACCTTGAATATATCTCTTCAGATATTTGTTCTTGTGTCTTTCAGAATTATAACATTTTTTTCAGAGACGTATTTTCTTGGCTCACGTAAACATTCCTGTTTTATAATATTTATTCTATGGTGTTTATGTTAAGAAAGCTATTTTTTTCCCCACAATTCTAAACTATTAACATAGTTAATATCTTTTCTATACATAGTAAGGACCTGACAGAGATTTCCACGACTTTGGAAGATTGCAAGTGGAAAATGTTCTTTTACACCACGGCAAAGAAGAAAGATGCTTTCCAGAAGTCATGCTTAGTAAACTTATTTTACTCTGAGTACGTACTGGAAGGAGTAGATCCCTTCAACTTTGAAGTGCTACAAAGATGATTCGATGAATACATTATTTTAAGCAACTGATTGGTGTGCAATGTTCTACAAGTACATCAATCTATAATTTGAAAATCCATTCTCTTTAAAACTTTGCCTGGATTGACTTAAATTCTCCTCTGCTGTATAAGTATGTCACCTTCAATGTGTGTAATAATTTATTTTTTTAAAAAGGAAACAGAAATATTCATAGCATTATAAGCCTGCATCAAAAAGACAGAAAGATCACACATTAATAACCTAATGACACATTTCAAGGAATTAGGAAAGAAAGAGCAAACCAAAGGGCGTTGCCTGTGGCTCAAGGAGTAGGGTGCCGGCCCCATATGCCAGAGGTGGTGGGTTCAAATCTGGCCCCAGCCAAAAACTGCAAAAAAAAAGAAGGAGCAAACCAAAAACAAAGCCAGAGGAATAAAAAATAAATAAAATAGAAAACAAAAAAGTCAATAACTAAATGAAATGGAAAACAAGAAATCAATACAAAGGATCAGCAAAACAAAAATTCATTTCTTTGAAAAGGTAAACAAGAACAGAGGTATTGCTAAATTAACCAAGAACAGAAGAGAAAAAATACAAATAAGCCAAATCAGAAATGAAAAATTAGATATTACAACTGATGCTACAGAAATACAGAACACAAAATATCATTCATGAGTACTTTTCAAAATTTCTAATTAATCAAATGTGGCTTTTAGTTACATTATGTGATAAGTAAAGATCTTATAATGTTAATTATATAAAAAAGAAACCATGTTTTGTAATTTAAATTGAGGAAATCAGAAACATTTACTGATTTGAAAGTAAAATCTAAACTATGTTTAAGATTAATTGAGAATTTATTATCCCTAACTATAATTCAAATAGGTGTCCTGTCATCTAATTCATTATATTGATCAAAACCAGTAGTGATAGCTGTATTTGGTATTTTGTTTTGATATATAATTAAAGTGAAGAGTTATGTTGTATGAATATTGAATATAATTAAGAAGTTTGCTTCTTTTTCTTATTGACTATATAAACATATATATATTATAATATTGAGCATCAACATAATAACTTTGAAAAATCTTTTAAGTGTCATGATGCATTAAAATTTCTCTCCTACAAAATACATTTCTTTTATGTAATTTTGGAAAATGTAAGTAAATATTACAAAAAAGAGTTTCTTCCAGGTAATGCTAGTAACATGGTTGCACATACAAAAAAGTTATAGAAGCCTACAGACCATTATTACCATATGTCATAATATTTAATATATGCTCCACTATTAATCTATCCATTCAGCTAACTATCACATAAGGGCAAGACAAAGGCATCCCTTAACATGCATGTATTCAAGTGCGTGGAATGAAAGAGCTGAGGAACAAATATTTTAAAATATATTTTAGAGATTGACAAACAACTTGATACCCTTTGAGAATAATAACAAAAAATCTGCTAATTAAAACCACATATCCATACGTGTGGAGCATATTGCAAGAGTACAAGTCAAATCTATCAAGAACAGAACATAAATGCAATGATTAAATAAATGAGGTGAAAACTATGTGGAGTAGTTTGATGTAAGCACTCCAAATTGTATTAAAAAAAATCAACACATTGTACCCCACAAATGCATAAATATATTCATGAACTGTGGGTACGACTTAATAAAAGGGAAAAAATAAATAAACAAAACCACATATCCATATAACATCAAATTATATTTAATGTTATTGTTTTCAACATTATAATATGAAATCAGGTTACTATAAAAATAATTTCACCCAATAAATATTTTATACAACACAGCAAAAATTTTTACTAAATTTAAATAGTAAAATCGGATAATATTTTTGTCATTTCTTAAGCAAGCAAAACACTCAACCAAGTGTGCTTTCTAGGTCAAAGGCCATAAAGTGGCACATTTGAAACAAGATGGAGTCAGCATGTAAGGCAAAATTTTGACCAAATTTAGAGGGGTCTCTAAGGACCTTTACTACATAAATCTTAGAATCACTCTGTTTATGTCCCCATCATTATCTACCATATGGTTAGAAGAACTACACAATAAATAAAAAAACTAGTATTTCCCTGGGAAAGAAAATCCCCATTTATTGAGTATCTACTATGTATCAACACTGCATTGTATGTTCTATATGTGATATATAATGTGACTTTATTAAGATGGAAATTGTTAAGAAGGTAGTAGTATAACCTGTTTCCAAAAAAAAAAAAAATCACACAAGTATATCCATGCATATCCTTGTAGCTCATTAGTGCAAACTCAATTCTACACTGACTCAAAAATATTTTCATTTATTGTAGATTATTTTCGATACATAATAGCTACACAGGGCAATAACATAGCCATCAATATTTCTTAAATTTTCTTTGGGCATAGAGCATTGAATTCATAAAGGATCTTACCAAACATCTTGTCCAGTGAATGGCATTGTCAAGGAGTAGTTTTATCCAATAACAGGACCACAGTGTGCAATGTTTTCCTGCCAAGAATTATATTGAGAGATTATATTAATATCACATTATGCAATATCACTAACTCAGTAACTACTGTATGAAATTAAGCACCACTCAGATAGGGTGGGTCAACACTTATCATAAAATAACATTCCAAGGGGAAATGCATGATAGTCACTATAGAGTGTGTATTTGATAGATCCCAACCTAGAAAGATCTTCTTCCTGTAGGCCTATGTTGAGACCAAGATTTTGCATTTTTAATAGAGGATCTCAGGTATGAATGATTCAGATGATCCATGAACTTCTATGAATGAACTGTACTATTTTTAGTTGCTGTACTTTTTACTCTTTTTCAGATCTAAGCCCTCTTAGTTAGCTCTATCAGGGATGATGGGAATCTCTAACACCAACAGATCAAGCACAGATTACCTACATATTACGCACAAGTAGGATGGAGAAATGATTACCATTCTTTCAAATACACTAGTTTCTTTTCTCTCCCCTGAAAAAATTACCTATACCTTTTTTACACCCAAGCTAGCCCATGTTTTAAAAAGGCATTTCTTTTTAAAATCAGTTCTGTTAGGTAGAGTTCCTAATTTTCCACCTAAATTTTTCATTTCCTGTCATAGCAATGTGTTTTTCACACTGCATCCAAGAGGTGACATCAATCGTAGTCGTGTATTACCACTTTTTCTGTTTTCCAAGAGCATATCTAAGAAGCAAAATAGAAATACACATGCTCACATAAACGTATCCTCAGTTTATATCCTGATTTTGCATGAGACATCCGAAAAGCTACAATGAAGACCCAAACTCGTCAGCCTCTTGCATCATGATGCTGGAGATGTTCTGATTTTCGATAAAATATGGATTCTTTAAACATTAATTTCTCACTTTCTGTGTAGCTAAATATTTTGAAACTGAGTAATTTTTCCATCATAGAGAAAAGAATGGAGAAACATATTTCTTGGCATATCATTCCAATGGGAATTTCATGCAAAAGTAATATTTTAACAGCAGGCTGGAAAGAAGACTCATTGCCTTGTCAAATGCCAGTTACAAAATTAGACACAGCCTTAAAGGGAATAAATGGGGAATTAAAATGTTTTTGAAGCTGCTCATTTGTCTAAACTTTATTAAAACTTCCATGAAAGAGTAATGATATTGATCGATACATTGTCATATAAACAGAACAAAGACAAGGTGAATGAAAGAATGATAAATTATTTTGTCTTAAAAATTAACTTTTACTGATGACTAATGCTATCTGAGCAGTATTTAGATGAATTAAGCAGATGTTACACCTCCATTTCGACAGAAAGACATTTACCTCAAACCAAAAGAGTGATAACTAATAATATGTGAAAGTTTAAAACCAACTCACCAGGGAGAGGTATCATTAGTAAGATAAAATTTCATCAAAGATAAAATTTTTATAGTTACTATACTTATTATCAATATACAGTGTTTATATATATTTAACTCAGTGACTAATTTGGGTTATAAATCATGAATAAGTATATCATTTTGCTTCTATTTATTTTAGTGCCTGGGTCCATTCTAGATCCAGAGTGCTACTCTTCTGGGCTCCCATTTAATTTTTTCAATACTTTTATACAGATGGGCTGATGGAGTTATCTTTACTCTAGATGGATTCCACTTGGAAAATAGAGTGATATATCCTTCTCATTACCTTTTGTAATTCCTATTTTCTGCTATGAATATTCTGTGCGTATGTGAATATTAGGTCAGACAATTAAGTTTGTGAACTCTTCCTAGAAAAAGTGCTACATACCTCATTGCTCACCTGATGGCAAAAGGGAGTACTTCAAAGGTGACTGTAAGGACATTCAGCAATGAGGTAGGTAGCATTTTTTCTAGGATGAGTTTGCAAACTTAATTGTCCAATCTTGTTATCATTACACTCAAGAGAAAATGAGTGGACAATGCGTACATTAAACCTGCTGGACCAGTATGTATCTGAAAATCTTATGGACATAATAGTGTAATATGTGAGTGTGCTGGTTGATCTCCAGTTGTCCATTGCATTTGAGGTCCCCAAAGAGTTGTCCATGGAGTCTTTAAGTGACATGATTAAAGAAGCACTGGACCCTCCTCTTGTGATATCAGGAGATGTGAACATCAGACTGTGACCTGGTGGAGCCATGACTCTATTGTATATTTACCAGCACAAGGTCTATAGTGGAAGTAATGCCATCTCCTATTCCCCTGTGGTCAGGGCCTGGAGTCTGAACAACTGCATTTGGATGGATGGTGCAGTGAGCTGGTCGTGTGATCTGCTATTTCAACATTCCTCATAGGGAGAACTGCATCCCCTTGCCACCTTGCATAACCAGTCCATGTTTGGGACTCAAGCACTTTTATTCATCATTACTTTTATGCAAAGCACATTTTGTTCACTTTTCAGGGAGTTTTCTTGGAAGACCATCCTCTTTTTTGGGAAACCAACCTGCAGTCAAACAGAAACAAACAGAAAATTTCTATTAAGAAATAAAAGTAGATTTACCGAAAAGCAAAGAACATTTATTATAATTCCCAAATTTGTAATGTCTTTAAAATTAGAACTTGATTATAATTTAAAATATGTAGCTGTAAAATTAAAGCATAATTTGGCATGTAGAAATATTTGCCATACAAACGAAAAATAGAACAAAAGCTCAGAAATTTTTGCAAATGATAGACAATACAATATAATTATAAAAATGATAGTTCCAACAAATAAACTTCCATAACTTCTACAATGAAAATCTGTCCACTCAGTTTCATTATTGTTTTGGTTTAATAGAAGTAATATAGGCACATGGTCAAAGGAAAAACTAATAATACAAAAATAAATTGTGTAGGTTATAACATCCTCCCTTCATAATATCCAAATGATAGCCCATTCTCTAGAAGTCATCACTCCTTAAAATATCTAATTTTACTTAATTTTTTATTACCACCATAATTCTAATAAATTCAACTAAAATGCCACGTATAATTTCAGATTACATATACTGCCTCTTTATTCTCGGAATAAATACAGGAATATCCACTCTAATGGCAGATTCAGGTCTTGATAAAAATACTTAAATGCTCTGTGCCTACATCCCCTCATTTTTAAATTGAATACTAATATTGTATATGTCTTACAAGTTTGTTGTGATAATTCATTGAGTTAATATACATAAAGCATTCAGCATTAGGTACAATGCATAAAAAAAGACACAGTGTTCTTACCAACAAGAGTCAATTAAAAGATATAAATTACAAATCCAGTTATCTCCCATCTTTTTTATCTCCCACTTCCTCTTCAAAATTTTGTTAATTATATAATTCATAGTTTCTCTATTAGTCATCTTTGTAATTTAAAACAGCATCTAAATCTATTTGTGGATCCATCAGACAGATTTATTTCCTGATGATATTCCTTCCTTCCTCACTCTCAAATATAAGGGAAGTAGAGTAACTATACTTCTTCACACTCTTTGATTTATCTTTGTCTACCACTGTCAAGGTTTATAACATTGGTAACCTACACTGTATCTATTACGATCTCAAGATCTTTTGTCTAAGAAACATTGTGTATTCTGTAGATTAAAAAACTTCAAACATTGCTAATAGTAGCAAATAAATTATTGAGTCTTCATTTTGTGCCAGGCACTGTGCTAAGTACAGGAAATCAATAATCTCAGTTTATATCAAGCCAAATCCTGTAAGGAAGATTCCATTTGTACACCCTTATTTTATAAAGGAGCTTCTATTTTTATTTATTTATGATTAATTGATTTTTTAATTGGCAAATTAAAGTACTTATTGTGTACAGTATGTTGTTTTGAAATATGTATACATTGTGGAATGGCTAAATAGAGCTAATTAACATATACATTACCTGACATATTTATCATTTGTTGTGCTCTTATATATTTGCAGAGAACACCTGCTTTTTTAGCAATTCTCAAGAATACACTACATTTTTATTAACTGTAGTTACCACGTTGTGCAATGAATCTCTTGAATTTATTTATTATACATACCACTTCAAATGCTGCATCCGTTGACTAACATCTCCCCAGCCCCCTGTTCCCCATCCTCTACTTTGTGCTTTATGAGTCTAACTTTCTGGATTTCACTTATAAGTGAGACCGTGAAGTATTTGTCTTTCTGTGTGTGGCTGGCTTCACTTAACAGAGTATCTTCCATGTTCATCCATATTGCTACAAATGGCAGGATTTCCCTCTGTTTTAAGGCTAAGTAGTATTCCATTGTTTATATCTACCTCATTTACTCTGTCAATTCATCCATTGATGGATACCAAGGTTGATTTCTCATTTTGACTAGTGTGAATAACACTCAACAGACATGGGACTGCAAATATCTCTTTGACATCTTGTTTTCATTTCCTTTCAACATACACCCAAGAGTGGTGTTTCTGGATCATATGGTAGTTCTATTTTTCATGTTTTGAGGGGACCTTTTACATTATTTTCCATAATTCCTGTACTAATTTATACTCCCACCAACAGTGTGCAAGGGTTCAGGGTTACTCTCATAGTAAACAAGGTTGCTACAAAAATGGGGGGATATCTGGACTTGAGTCCCAATCTTCCTCTGGATACATGCCAGGCATTCTGCTAAGTGCTTTGCATGCATGTAACCATTTCAGACCTATAAAATAAATCCAGTTATTATCCCCAGTTCATAGATAGGGATATTCTTAAAGAAAGTCTAAAGAATTTCACCAAGGTCACCATATAAAATAATGGAGCTGTATCTTATGCCAGACATGCTGACTACTGGGGCCATGTCTGACCCACTGTAATTTACTGCAATGTACCAAGACTCAGTACTGTATTTCTCTTTTGCTATAGTTTGGACATTAGTCCTTTGACAATTTTGGGTCTCCCATTCAAAAATGACTTCTCTTTTCCTGGTGATATTCTACTATCTTGGCCCCTTCTATGGGATCATCTTCTGAATTTCTGGAGAGTGGATAAGTAGATGGGTTAACTATTTTTAGCAAATAACCTATCTACTTCCATCATTTTAAGTCAACTACAAAAATAAAGCATTCAGAGTATTCATAACTACTAACTGTGGCTGTTTTAATTTTTATCTTTTGTATGTGAATATAAAAAGTATTCAGGGTAGAGCTGAATTCTGTTAAATTATATACAGCACAGTGTTTATGTCTACATTTGTATTTAATCTTCTCGTGGAAATGGTCCATAGGTTTCAATGGATCTTAAAGTTCTTATAAACCACAAAATATATTGTATAGGCAAAAGTTGTCCATGCATACTCACATTTACATACTTTCTATATTCTGAACAAAATGGGGAAACTAAACAATGCGCATAGACCTAGCTGTGTTAAATGAAAAATAAATATTTTCAAGTGGATTATTTACTTAAGAAAGTTGCCATTGGAAATGAGAGTAAAAAGACGTTAGCAATAGTACAAAAATGCTAAATCCTAAATCTTGCAAATATATAAGAGCACAACAAATGAACATCTCTCATTTTTTCCCATAAAATATAGCATTATTTACAAACCACATAAAACACACAAAATAGCTCTAATGGTAGTAAATATGTATTATCATTCTAAACCAAGACATAATTAATGACACCCTGGGAAGGGTTTAGTGTATACTGAGGCTGGGTGTCTTGCAAATGAAAAGCTATTTAAGTGCTAAAATCAATTGACTATATAATGCCATGTTTTCTGATGGGAATAGTGCACAAAAGCTGCCTGGAAGTTGTTTGTTACAATGGCTAAATGAGATTCTACCTCTGGTTATTATCCACCCATACATTCATCATTATAACCGCTTCATTTTTATTTTATTATATTGATTTACCTTAGCACCCAAGATAGTTTGTACTCCTACAAAATTCAGAAAACATTGATTTACTTAAATTATTCAATACTTTACTGTATAGCTATTATGTCACTTAACATTTTAGACAAATCAATACAACTTTTTTTAATTGCCTGTCACCTACCTAACATATCACAAATGCGTTTTGCTGGAATCATTAATTTGCACTATGCTGATGACATTTTTATAAATCAACTAGTTTAAAACAATAAAGTAGCATATGTGTAGAAAACGTACTAGGCTATGAAGTGAATAATTTAAACATGTTGGACTATATAACAATACAGAATACTTTATTAAGTTTATGATAATCCTATTTCTAAAATAGCTGAAAGAAAAAATAGCTGAAAAGCAGACTTCTGTGGATATTGTATGTATATATACATATTTATTTCTCTTTTAAACTTTATATACTATAATAAATGGGATGCTAAGTTACTTCAATGTAGTATTTCCTATTTTGAGAAATCTACTGTAGAGAATTTTGGCTATAAGGCATAGGAACCTTTGTAATGGAAGGAAATATATTTTTTCAGAAGGCAATTTACTATTAGGTCATGAAATATGAAATACCCAATTTTGAATCACAGGTTTAGTTTATTATATCCCAACAAGAAGCAAAGCAATTAATCAAAGTGCACACCTAAACTATCTGCACAATTAAAAAAATTTTTTTTATTAAATCATAGCTGTGTACATTAATGCAATCATGGGGTACAATGTGCTGGTTTCATATACAATCTGAAATATTTTCATTTAACTGGTTAACATAGCATTCATGGCATTTTCTTAGTTATTGTGTTAAGACCTTTATATTCTGCATGCAGTAAGTTTCACCTGTACTCTTATGCACCGTAGGTGTGGTCCCACCGATTACCCTCCCTCCCTCTATCCTCCCCCCTCTTCTCTCCCCCTTTGCCCTGTTCCCCATATTCTTGTGCTATAATTGGGTTATAACCTTCATATGAAAGCTATAAATTAGCTTCATAGTAGGCCTGAGTACATTGCATACTTTTTCTTCCATTCTTGAGATGCTTTGCTAAGAAGAATATGTTCCAGCTCCATCCATGTAAACATGAAAGAGGTAAAGTCTCCATTTTTCTTTAAGGCTGCATAATATTCCATGGTGTACATATACCACAATTTATTAATCCATTCATGGATCGATGGGCACTTGGGCTTCTTCCACGACTTAGCAATTATGAATTGGGCTGCAATAAACATTCGGGCACAAATATCTTTGTTATAATGTGATTTTTGGTCTTCTGGATATTTACCTAGTAGAGGAATTATAGGATTGAATGGCAAGTCTATTTTTAGATCTCTAAGTATTCTCCAAACATCTTTCCAAAAGGAGCATATTAGTTTGCATTCCCACCAGCAGTGTAGAAGTGTTCCTTTTTCTCCACATCCACGCCAACATCTCTGGTTTGGGGATTTTGTGATGTGGGCTAATCTTACTCGAGTTAGATGATATCTCAAAGTAGTTTTGATTTGCATTTCACTGATGATAAAGGATGATGAGCTTTTTTTCACATGTTTGTAAGCCATGCACCTGTCTATTTACACAGTTTTGCCATCTTAACGGTAGCTTCGTATGCAAGGCACAAAGAAGCCTGGAGACTGAGAGGTTATGCAATTGCAAAAGGCGTTTTCAACAAACTGTTGAGAATGGAATATTTTTCCAGGCAAAAAGTGGTCTAAAGCCTGGAAGAAGTGGTAGTCTTGGTTCAAGGTCAGGTGAATGCATTTGATGACAGAGAGTTTGCAAGTCCCGCTTCCAGAGTTTGAGCAACGTTGTTTGTGCAACTTGTGGTTGAGCGTTGTCTTGCAAGAGGACTGGCCTGTCTCTACTGACCAATCTCAGCTGCTCAATCGCAAGCATCCTCATCATTTCGTCTTACTGGTTGCAGTAGACATCACTGTAATTGATTGAAGGTATTGATGGGTAATACCAGTGTTGCACCACCACACAGGCACCATTAGATTTTTCTAATGGATATTTGGTTTTACATTGTGTTTCTCTACTTTCTCTGTATTCAACCATCATGCCGCACGCTTGCGGTTGTCATTGGGTTTTGTCGGATATTTTCTTGTGATTTGCCTGGGGATATGGGTTTGGAGAAGAAGACCACAGAGGCAGACTCTCTTTTTCATCACACCTATATCAAGGGCACATACTATCAACGTGACTGTCACTGTTGATGTAAATCTTGATGACCTGGCAGCAGTCATGTTTATTAGGTTTCTCCACAATAAAGTGCTTATTTTTACCCACTTTCTTACTGTACTTTTTGGGAGAAAGTCACTGAAAAGAGTGTACAAAATTTAAAATAAAAGTACTATGGGGTTATCCTACAAAGTATAAAATAAGTATCCATGAACCCATACTGATGAAAATAAATGATCAAATGAATAAACCAATAGGGGGAAAGAGAAAAATTGTACATGCAGAAGAAATCAGGGAGGGGGAGTATCACCCCCACACTTTAAGGAGTTTTCCTTGGCCAGGCACGGTGGCTAATGCCTGTAACCCTAGCACTCTGGGAGTTTGAGATGGGAGAACTGCCTGAGCTCAGGAGTTCAAGATCAACCTAAGCAAGAGTGAGATCCATCTCTAACAGAAATAGAAAAACTAGCTGGGCCTCGTAGTAGGTGCCTGTAGTCTCAGCTACTCAGGAGGTAGAGGCAAGAGGATCACTTGTGCCCAAGAGTTTGAGGTTGCTGTGAGCTATGGTGACGCCACAGCACTCTACCCAGGGGCACAGAGTGAGATTCTTGTTTCAAAAACAAAGCAGGGGGAGTCTTCCTTTTGAATTTTCTTGAGTGTCTTATTTTAACTTCTGTCTAAGTATATTTCCATATTTAAGCATATGCTGGTTGAGATTTTCCAGAATTAAATAAAGCTACATAAGTTTCTGTTCAAGCAGGCCAATGAACCCTAAGTATTATATTTACTAATGACACTGCAGAACATTTAAGATGAAGAAAAACTTAAAAGTGCAGAAAAAACACAAATTGTGTATTTTAAAACACAGCATGTACTTTAATAGGCATATGAAACTCTTGAAGGCAGAAACAAAAAGATAGGAAACTTATAAAAAGATTACATGTTAGAGTTAAGGGCGTATTTACTGAAATTTTTGGAAGAAATCTCCAGGAGAGGAGTGAAAAACTAATCTTATTAGTGAAGTGATAGATTTGGACTCTTGTAAATGTCATGATGGAAGTTTATAAATTTACGCTGTTCCTTGAATTTCTTTTTTTCCTGGCAAAATATATTTAAACACACACAAAGATACGCACTCCACGTATTCAAATTTGTGTTTGCTTTTATCTATGTGAATATGTACAGCCATGTATGGAATGAGTTTGTATGTGTTCGAAAAGAATAGAGTTATTTTTAGTATATATTCTTATAAGAGTCAAGGAGTTTGGTAAGTTACTTGATTTATTCCTTAAGAAAATTTTACATGTTGGACAAACGTGTCTTAACTTGGTAATTACACAGTCTACGATAGTAGCTATGCGATACTAACAGTGTGATACTAACAGATAGTATGAAACTACTCTCCCTGGGCTTAATATCAACAAGCATCTATTCTTTTACGCAGTATAGAATATTGACATATTCTCTTCAAGGTAGATTATTTGAACAATAAATTGACTGTGATTTAAATAAAGTAGCTGGTAAAGTTTAATATTCTCAAGAAAATCATTTATGATATGTCATGCACAAAATATCTTAGGGCCAGCCAATAGTTAGAGGCTTATATTTAAATCTAGGTATTCTTCTAATGATTTGCAAGAATATGTTAATTTTTTCTTACATTTACACTTATGTAAAATGCAATCAATTATGTATGAAATCTTATTTTGGCAAATTTCAGCCATTTTAAATATCACTGAGTTGAAAATTAATGTGAAGACACAAATACACCTGTCACCTACATGGTTAGCAGCACATTTTTAAAATTATAAATCTACCCTGTCAAAAACTGAAAAAATCCAATAACCACAAAAAAGGCTACATTTCCAAAACTAAACATAAATCTTGACATCAGAAGTAATGTGGCCCATTTTAAGAAAATACAAAAACATTCAGGCCGATGTGACCGTAGTCTTCACTCTGCAGGGCAGTTTGGATTTAAAAAAATCAGTGGTCTCTTAGGCACATAATGTTTATACAGTCAAGATTTTGTGTACTCAGAATTTTTTTCTAAATGACATAATCTTGCTCAAAACATCACCCAGAAACCCATTTACTCTCACAAGAGACTTTTTAATTAACAGTCACATCTGTGCTATTTCAGTATATTTTTGCAAAGCTAGCAACAACTTAAACCACATTATTAAATTATGAAAAAAATGTATAAATCTCAGTGGACTTGTTTGGTGTTTTAAGAGCTGGAAGTAGTGATCCCTGTGCCTCTAGGGTTTGGACTTGAATTACTTACATTTTTTGTAACGATGTCATTAAATATTTAACACTATAATATTTTGAGCACCTTTCAAATATAAATGACATTAAAAATTAACCTGTTTAAACTATTAAAAGTTACCTGAATAAATTTTATTGCAAGTTTTTTTCATTCTACTTAAAGTAGCAGTGATGTTAGAAGTAGTTTTCTTAGAAATCAACAAATTAATAACTTCATATCTAAATGAAATATATATTAAATTAAGCAATAAAGTTTCTAAAATGATTATAGAGTTGGTGTTGCATTAAAAGATTGAGATAAATTATCATTGCTATATTATTCTCACCTAACTTCTTTATATATCTTACTTAAAAAATAATAATCTTGTGGGTTCTTTTTTTGTTTGTTTGTTTGTTTGAGTCAGAGTCTCACTCCGTGCCCTGGGTAGAGTGTTGCTCTGGCTTCATCAGAGCTCACAGCAACCTCAAACTCTTGGGCTCAAGCAATCAACTTGCCTTAGCCTCTCAAGTAGCTGGGTTATTTTTTATTTTATTTTCATATTAATATACTATTTATTAATCATTCACTGAAATTGCCAACTGGAAATTTTCCATGTGATTTTTTTCATCTTCAAATTAGAATTCAAACCCAAATTCAAATTTATATCTAGTATTTGATAATGTTCTTGAAATAAGGCAATATGGCATCTATATTTATTCAGTAAATTCTCATTTAAATCTTTGCTAGATTAATAGCTGTATTCTGTACTTATCAAGTATAGTATGTCAAAACAATAATGAGCTACCTATTGAAATATTAGTATTAATTCTTATTAAGAAAAATATAATTGTACATGGTGGAATATGTAATTGGTTGAAGGAAAGGCTGGATGAAATGGTGTGATGAAGAGTACTTCACAAAAATGTAATTGTACATGTCAAATATTTGAGATTATTTCATGGAAAACTGTTGAAACTTTACTCAACTTTAAATCACATGCAAACCCAAGAATTAATTACAGTTGATTTTATGGAACAGTAAAGCAGAACTATATAAAATCTGTTGTTTTTCAGTAAGTTTTGAATAATACAATTTAATTTTCCTTAATTTATCACTAGAGGCCAGGAAAGACCTGATTTAATTTGATAACAAGATTTCCCCACTCTTCAGCTGAATATTTACATTTTGTCATCCAACTCGAATGTCTTAATGATTAAAGAAAAATTCAGTGCATCATATGATGATATTTGTTCCTTTCCAAAAGGAAAAAGGATCATGAACCGTGTGTATGCCTACAATTTAAAAAAAATAACTAAATGTTTCTTTTATTAAAATAAGAAAGGTGTGATATTTATAATTGATAATTCTTAATTCAGTCTATACAGAGTATTTATATTATACCAAAGAGTGTAAGAGTACTTGAACTTGGACTGAGACTCTTCTTTTTCTTCTTTCTGAAGTACTTCCTTTAAATTACCTTTTCTATTTATGTATTCATTAAATAAAACTACACAGTGTTTTATTATGTCTAGACACATATTACAAATTTTCATTGAAATGAATTATGCAACATCATGTCTCTTGCAGAATTGCAAATGTTTATATATACACCATATAATTGAGGTTGGAATGATTGAATGCATCTCATCTTTAAAATAAAACAGACCTTAGAATTATCCAAGCTGGGGGGCCGGGCTGGGGTGGGGGGACAAGATTAGCCTTAGATTCCAAAATAAAAAAACAAAGAAAAACAGAAACAAGAAACAAAACAAAGCTCATCTTCTCCCAAGGCCACATAGAAATAAGAATTGTTGTTTCAGACACAGTTTAAGTTGTATGGGGCTGAAGTATCTCTGATGTCTTGAGAAAGTGAGAGACATAGACAATTGAGGCCATCAAACATTTGACAAAGCTGATGAGGAGACTGGAAAATTCCAGGAAGATTACTGTTGGCAGAGTCCCCGAATCTTCAGTGACACCAAGAGGTCACCAAGATGTGTGTGATCTGCCAGGATGGCCTCCTGGGTAAAGTAGAAGGCAGTGAGGATTGGAGGGCTCATGTAGGATTCGGACGTGAGGAAAAATTTATCTTGGGAAAGGGTAATTTTATAAATAATCAAGCCTGTGATTAGAATGATGAATTGTATTGTCTAGCTTGTCAGGGGCTGGGGGGTGGGGTGCAGGGATTTCAAGCAATAGGTGGCTTGGCAAAATTAGGAGAAAATGCTGCTAAGTATAACAATAGGCCTGATGAACACAATTGGTTGAAGGAAGGGCTGGGATGAAATGGTGTGATGAAAAGTAATTCACAAAACGTGGAGAACAGACCACGCCATTGAAAAGCCAAGAACAATTCTTTTAGGAGCAGCTATGACAATAGCTGGAGAGGAAGGGTGCTGGAGTGTGACGCATACAGAGGCTGCCAAAAAAAAGTGCACATTTTAATAAAGAAAACAACTTTACTAAAATTGTAATAATCAATATATGCCAATGACAAAGGATAAATATTAGTCATGTTGGGCACCTCTTGTAATTGCAGACATCAAACATGGCTTGAGTATTACACATTTAATACAGTTTGTTTTTTCTTTCTTAAAATGTTGTATACATTTTTTGGCACTCCATGCATTTCTCATGAAGATACACTCTCTAAAACTCAGGTTCCCTCTAAGACAGACAATAAAACAATCTGGCTTCTTAAAGTACTGTAAAAACTTAACGATGAAGAGCAAGAGATTGATACAGCCCCAGGGCATGGATAGGAAATCTTTTCCAAGTATGCAATTTTTTAATCATGTATTCATTCTTTCCTCTCATTCTCTCTTTTTCCTTTAATAATGAGGGGGCCCATGATTAGGGATCCTTTTTGTGATCTCCCTTTGTTGAGATTTTTCTTTTTCAAGTAAAATACTGTCTCAGTACCTACTTGCCATAGGATATCTATATGTTTTGCTGAATTAGTTTTATCTTTTAACTAAAGCATATCAGTGTGAAACCTGTTTTGTGAAACCTGAGTATGTGTTCTAAAGCCTTCAGACTCTCTGAAAGCTGGGCTTGAGTCTCTCGAGATCCAGCCCTCTGCGGTGTTTAACGATTTTACATGTGCCGCAAACCTTCTCACGGTGTTGGAGATTGATGCTTTACGTGATTTTTGCATAGCTCATTTCTTTAGTTACTAGTGAGCGGGTAAGGAGATGCCTGTTTCCATTGTCTGCAGACTCACCTGCCTGCACTGTGAACAGCCTATCATGAAAAGACAATCACGTGAAAGAGTTGCTCTTTATCTGCATCAGTAATTTCACATCTAGCAGTGAAGTTTTTATTTTCCTGAAGCTTGCTCAAGTGCTCTCCTCTTACATTTTTTATTAAAATGATTTCTGTTTCTTGGCTTGGAATCAAACGAGGAATAATTATTGACTGGTTTCCTCACCATTAACTCTGAGAGGCTCTTGCTCGTTGCTCAGCCATTTGGGTGTAGGTATATTAATTTCAGAATCTTTTTGCATACCTTTTCTGGTAGTTGTTTTAGCATCTCACGTCTTCCTTAAAAGATTTAGGATGGAAAATTCACGATTAAATCATAACAGTCCTTTGATCTGGAGTGTGTATCACTTCTACTATAGATGTTTCAATGTCAAACTCAATTTCTTTTTCTGTTTTGCTCCAAAATGGTGATTTTTCAGGGCAGCGTGTTGCTCTATTAACTCTTTCAGCTCTCTGGGGTTCCATTAAAGTCGATACTTTAATATGTGGGAACTAAGGAATAGTGCGAACTTCTGATGGTGCTTTGAAATTAATCACATTCCCATTCCTGGGGCGTGCTCAGTGTTGTAATTATTGCTCTTAAGCATACTAATCAGTACCCTGGTGATATAAAAGTGATGCCTTCTAAAGGTGCTTAGTTGGTGACCAGAGAGTGACTGAGAATCTGAAGAAATGAGATCATTATATTGATCTCTGCTTTCCCAATTTTTTCTCTCACCAATCTTCTATTCAGAAGTTCATATTCTGCTAAGCAGACTGTGCATATAAACACATACTGGCTTTTTAATTCGGTTAGTTGAATATTGGTAGACATATCAGATCTTTACCTCGTCAGGCAGCTGAGTAGCACAGTTAGGCCAGAGTACTATAAAATATCACAAACAAGCTATTTGTGTATATGGGTATTGAATACTTCTTCTTTCAGCTCAATAAAAGTAATGCTAATGATAAGATCTCATGAGTGAACATGCCTTCTGAAGCCTTTTCATTGATCTCTAATTCTTTTTGTTTTTCTTTATTACTTTGATTCAACATTGAATGTGACTCATTAGGAAAAACATTAAGCTATTCATGTACAGATTGAAATAAACTAAATAACCCTATCCAAGGTACAGGCATATGTCAAAAATTTTTAATTTAAGTAATGGAACAAGGGAGACATTTTAGAAGACAGAATCTCTAGGCTTGATAAAGTTACAGGCATTTATGTATAGCCAAGTATTATCTCTTCTCCATGAACATATAGTGAAGAAATTCAAAGACATTTAATTTACTATTACACTAAGAAATATTTTATGTCAACAAAATTTTTATTTGAACACGGAGGTTGCCCTTTAACTTATATTCTTTAAAAATTCATTGTACGTATAAGATCATATTATCGGCAAAGAGCAAGAATTTGACCTCCTCTGTCCCACTGGGATACCTTGTATTTCTTTCTCTTGCCTGATTGCATTGGCTAGCACTATGTTGAATAGTAGTGGTGAGAGAGGACAATCAACCTTATCTGGCCCAGGTCTAAGTGGAAAAGCTTTCAGTTTTACTCCATTCAGTATAAGGTTAGCTGTGGGTTTGTTGTAGATGGCTTCGATCAATTTAAGAAATGTGCATCCTATGCCTATATTCTTAAGTGTTCTAATTAGAAAAGGGTGCTGAATTTTATCAAATGCTTTTTCTGCATCCGTTGAGAGGATCATATGGTCTTTGTTTTTGTTTCTGTTGATATGGTGAATTACATTAATGGACTTGTGTGGGTTAAACCAGCTTTACATCGCTGGGATGAAACCTGATTGATTGTGACACATAATTTTTTTTAATGTGTAGCTGTAATCTATTGGCTTGGAACCAAAAGATTCCTGGAGGTGATCAAAAAATGCAGTAATGTCTCAGGATATAAAATCAATGTCCACAAATCAGTAGCCTTTGTATATGCCATTAACAGCCAAGTTGAGAAGCTAATCAAGGACAAAATTCCCTTCACAGTGGCGTCATAAAAAATGAAATACCCAATTGCGATAACATTCAAGAGACTTTCTCATTACTTTGTGAGAACATTTTTGATCCGTATTTAGAAGTTTTCTCCTAACCCTTCAAATATCGCAATCAGGTTGATGAAAATATCTCTGATTGTATCTGAAGCCCATACACTGTACCCCATGATTAAATTATTGTACACAGCTATGATTCAATAAAAAAAGAAAAAATGTAAAAAAAAAATGAAATACCCATGAATATACCTAATAAAAGAAGTGAAGGATCTCTACAAAGAAAATTATGAAATCATAAGAAAATAAATAACAGGAGATATTAACAAATGGAAGAACATACCATACTCATGGCTGGAAAGAACCAACACTATTAAAATGTCTTTGTCCCAAAGCAATCTACCGGTTCAATGACATCCTCATTAAAATCAGACTTCCAAGATTTAGAAAAAATTATTCCTCATTTTGTATGGAACCACAAAAAACATGTATAACCAAGACAATCCTTAGTAATAAAAACAAAGCTGGATATAACTCCCTAACAGCCTATAGGCTATATTATAAGGCCATAGTGATCAACATGGTATTGGCACAAAAATAGAAACATAGACATTTGGAACCAAATAGAAAACCATAAGATGAAACTAATATTCTACAGCTACCTGATCTTTGATAAACCAACAAGAACATACACTAGGAGAAAGAATCCCTGTTCAGTAAATGGTGCTAGGAGAACTGGATAACCACATATAAAAGACCAAAACTGGACCCCCACTTCTCCTTACTTACAAAAATTGATTTAAGATGTGTAAAAGATTTAAATCTAAGGCATGAAACAATAAAGAATCCTTGAAGAAAGTGTGGGAAAAACACTTGAAGATATCAGCCTGGGGAAAGATTCTATGAAGAAAACTTCTGTGGCAATTACAATAAACAACAAAAATAAATAAATGGGACTTAATTAAACTGAAAAGTTTCTGTACAACTAAGGGGATGACAAACAAAGCAAACAGACCACCTTCAGAATGGGAAAAGATATTTGCATATTATGAACTGGTAAAAGGCTTGATAACTAGGATCTACAGAAAACTCAAATTAATCAACAAAAAAAGAGACAACAATCCCATACATCACTGGGCAAGAGACATGAATATAACCTTCTCTAAGAAAGACAGATGAATGGCTAATAAACACATGAAAATGTGTTCATTGTCACTGATTGTTGGAAAAATGCAAATAACCCACCCTGAGATATCACCTAACCCCAGTAAGATTAGCCCGCATCACAAAGTTCAGTAATGCAAATGCTGGAGTGGATGTGGAGAGAGGGGAATGCTTTTACACTGTTGGTGGGACTGTAAATTCATATAGCCTCTTTGGAAAGAAATATGGAGAATCCTCAAAGATCTCAAACTAGATCCCCCATTTGACCCTGCAATCCCACTACTAGGTACTACCCATAAGATAAAAAAATCATTTTATGGTAACAATATTTGCACTAGGTTTGTTTATTGCAACTCAATTTACAATCCTCAGGATGTGGAAACAACCTAAATGCCCATCAACCCAGGAATGGGTCAACAAATTCTGGTACATGCACACCATGGAATATTTTCAGCCATAAAAAAGGTGGTGACATCACATCTTTTGTAATGTCCTGTATGGAGTTGAAACACATTCTTCTTAGTAACGAATCACAAAAATGGAAAATCAAGTTTCCAGCATGCTCAACTAATATGAAGCCAGTAGAGGATGCAATGTATGCTCACATAGGAGAAAGACTCATTCAATTCAAGTTGGGAGTGGTGGTGAACAGGGCAGGAGAGAGGTTTCGGGTGCTCTCACTGATGGGAATGGGGTGGGGGAGGTTGGCACATCTTTTGTGTGGGGGATATAATCACAAGATGAACTTTACCTAACAAAACCAAATATTTTGACTTGGTTGCCTATACCCTCACATTAACCTGAAATAAATTAAATAAAATAAAAATTCATTGTAATAACACAAAAATATCATTTTAGTGGAGTGAAATTTTGATAACAGTTTACTTATGGACTAAGAAAGAATAAAAATAAAGCCATTCTACTAAGGAATATATACTAATTCTTATTTATAGAATTCCTTTCACTATCTAGACAGATGGATTCAGTAGTGATGGGAAAAGAAATTCCATAATTTAAATTCAGTCAATCAGGGATATGGACTCATTTGGTGAGCCCCCAAATTTCCACCCACTACAGTGTATACTCCCTATGAACGCTTCTCTTTGAGTGTCGGTAGACTGTGTGAGTATAATGGGAAATCACTCCTGTGATATGACCCAGTGAATTTTGCAGATGTAATTAATGTCCCTAATCAGTTGACTTCCAGCTAATCAAAAGGAAGACCATCCTGAATGGAACCTGTATAATCAGGTGAGCCTATTAAAATCAACTCAAAGAAGCAGAGATTTTTCTGCTGAACTTGAAGGAGAAAATTACCATGCTGTTGAGTGGGCCATGCAGTAAAGACCCAAGAGCAGCCACTAGATGCTGACAGTGGTCTTCAGTAAACAATAGTCGGGGTTCAGGCAGTTGTCTGCAATCTTAGTTCTTGGTGTGCTTGAAGAATGGCCAGACCCACCAAAAGCAAGGGAGGCATGAAACAACGTTTATTGAGGAAGAGAAAGATAGGTTTATAGAGGAACTGAGAGATGTAGGTTTACAGAGCAAGACATGTTCTCCATAGACAATAAACAGCCCCCCTTGTTTGCAACAAAAAAAAGCTTTGGATATGCCAAAGAAATATAGCATAACTTTGGATATGGAAATTTGAGAGAAGACCAAAGAAATGAATTATTCTTCTAGAATACCTATTTATCTTCTCTCTTTTTTCATGTTAATATCTGTAAATCCTTTAATAAGAACAGCAATGCTAATAAGGAAAGTAGTTAGCAGATAATAAAATGTAATCACTTATAGTAATGTCAATCTAACAAGTGAAAATCTTTAATACTCATTCAAAAGAAAAAGTAACAACAAATTAACCATTTAAATAAAATTGTTAATCAAACCACTTCACAGAAGATAAAACTCATTAACAAACTTCTCTATGATGATTTGTCTATGAATCTGGTGCTTTAAAATGATTGTAATGGGGAGAGAGAGGATAAAGGGTGAGATCACACTTGTGGTGCATATGTGAAGGGTCAGGAGAAAACTTCTAAATACGGATCAAAATTGTTTTCACATAGTAAATGAGAAAATGTCACGAATGTTATATCAATCAGATTGATAAAAATATCTCCAATTGTATGTGAAGCCTGCACACTGTACTCCATGACTGAATTATTGTACACAGCTATGACTCAATAAAAAATAATTAAAAATAAATAAATAAATAAATAAATAAATAAATAAAAGAAAAAAATAAAATAAAATGATTGTAATGTTTTATTAAAAAAATAAAACAAATGCAAAAGGTGACTAATATGATTTTTTTATATAATCACCTCATGGCTTTGATAACCATTAACTCATGTCAAAGGATGCATTATCTATGTCCTACCTACTTTCAAAGTCATCTCTTCTATAAAAATTGTTTATGGGCCAGGTGTGGTAGCTTACACCTGTAATCCCTGCCCTCTGGGAGGCCGAGGTGGGTGGATTGCCTGCGCTCAGGAATTTCAGACCAGCTTGAGCAAGAGTAAAAACCCATCTCTACTAAAAATAGAAAAACTAGCTGGGTGTGGTGGCGGGTGCCTGTAGTCTCAGCTATTTTGGACGCTGAGGTAGGAGGATCACTTGAGCCAAAGAGTTTGAGGTTGCTATGAGCTGTGATGCCACAGCTCTCTACCCAGTGACAGAGTGAGATTCTGACAAAAAAAAAAATTGTATACGTATGTCTTCAACATAAAAATATTTGAAAAACAATATACAATGTCATTATCATATATTAAAAAACAATTTATATCATCATATATTTAGTTTGTCCATATCTTTTCAATTATCTTAAAAAATTCATTATTTTTTGTCTCAGTGCCCATAACACAGTGGTTATGGCGCCAGCCATATACACTGAAACTGGGGTGTTGGATCCTGGCCCAGGTCAGCTAAACAACAATGACAACTGCAACAAGAAAACAGCTAGGCATGGGGGTGGGCACCTGTGGTCACAGCTACCTGGGAGGCTGAAGCAAGAGAATCATTTAAGACCAAGCGTTTGAGGTTGCTGTGAGCTGTGATGACATGGCACTCTACTGAGGGTGGCATAGTGAGACTTCGTCTCAAAAAAAAAAATTTTATTACTTTTCTTTTGTTTACTTAAATCAAAACCCAAATCAATGAAGCCTATTATAATCAGTTGATACACAAATTGTGTACACACAGACTTGTACACATGTACAGACATACATGATGCCTCATCTTCAAGTTCTTCATCTCTATTTTTTTCTTGCCATTTGTTGAAAAAATAAATCTTTTTTCCTGTAAAAAGATTGAAGTCTGCATTTTTTTGTTATGTCATCATACTATTGACTATTGTTGGGCACATTTTTCTGGTATCTGGTTTTCTATAAATGGACAATTGGAAGTGGAGGTTTCCTCAGATTCAGGTCTACAATTTGGGGTTGCACTGCTTTTAAGTGGTATTACTTTCCTCCATCAGATGGCAAAGGGGTTGTCTTTTTTAAATGATGCCAGCAGTGGCAATGATTAGTATCTATATACCCTTTTCATTTGAGTTAGTAAAGTAAATTTAATGTAATTTAAAATTGGTGAGTAATGTTTCTGTAATTATTTCTGACAAGATATTTTTAATTGTCGGTAGGTCAAAGGTATATTTCAGTTTAGCTCTGATGGGGTTATTACCAATTTTGGAAGATAATTTATAATATTCAAATTGTTTCAACAAATGATTCCAATAAATGTATTTCATTTAAACACATGTTGTTTAGTGTGAAATGTGTTATAAAATAGAGTTGCTTTAGAACACTCAAGAGAGACATTATTTTAAAGTTCCTCAATTGGATATCGTTCATTTCTTGGAATTTAGTATGCTATTAAAATAAATTTTTAATGTTTTGCAATTACATAAATAGAAAATATACTGAAATAATTTTGGATTGCTTTATAAAGTCCAAATCCATTAAGATGCAGTTAATGTTATTGAAAATATTATACCTATTACAGCTGAAGAAATACTTCTACATAAACTAGACCAAACTCCTCAATTTTCTAAGAATGCTCTGTGATTTTTTTCCATGTTATTGTTCTAGTTAGTGTTTGAGATAACACAAGGGCTTTGTGTGACCCTAAGTGAAAATGTGAAATGATATATATCTGCCATGCATCTTATCCCATTTTTGATACAAAAGCAGATTTTATTTTTTTCTACCCTACGCTTCTGTCTCATTAATACTAATTCTACATTGAAATGTTTTAATTTTCCACTTAAGTTTTCTTTTTTTTCTTTTTCCTGTTTTTTGGTATTTTTGTCCAATATTGTTTTTATACTATGAAGATTACAATGTATTGATAGTATGAATTCATGGACTCAATGTTGCTCAGGTTTTTATTTGATAATAGTGAATACATTCTCTTTTAAATATGGTAATCTTTGATTTGGGGGTTCTATACTTTATATTCCATTTGAATGAAAACATTTTATTAAACAAATTTTCCAATTTTCTATGGAAGTGACATATTTATTATGCATTTTCATGAAATAATGCATATAATCATTTACTTTTTTTTTGAGACAGAGTCTCAAGATTTCGCCCTGGGTAGAATGCCATGGCATAATAGCTCACAGCAACCTCCAACTCTTGGGCTCAAGCGATCCTCTTGCCTCAGTTTTTCTATTTTTAGTAGAAACAGGGTCTTACTTTTGCTCAGGCTTGAAGTTCAAACTTGTGAGATCAAGCAATCCGTCCACCACAGCCTTCCAGAGTTAGCTAGGATTACAGGTGTGAGCCACCAAGCCTGGCCTTAATCATTTACTTCTAAAGAGATTTACTCTACGTTAAATTTCTTAATCATGTAATCCTACTTTAATATCATTTTTATGTTTACCAGATATTGTTTCATGTAAAGAGTAAGGAATTGAAATTATCAAAAAAGTATTTTCAAAAAGTGTAGTCTAACAGTTACTGGCAACGGTTTCAGTAGGAAACATTCATCCTGACTTGTTTGTATAAAGAGCTATTATAGTTAGCATTATGGGAAGTAAATCAGGCTTCTATCGGGTCTATAATGGAAGTTCTGCTAAACCATATACCTTGTGTGTACTGAAAAGTAAACCTGGTTTTCCGAATTAAAACAGCTTTAAGAAACCCCATCCATCAAAACAAATGTCTCTTCATCATGTTTGAGTGCCTAACTGCTGTGCATTATAACTCTTTACACATTTACATGTTGAATTTTTATATAACTGTCACAATTAAGTTGTACATCATGGGCTTCATGATCTTAAAACACAAGTCACTGAATGGGTAGCTTAGAAATTTACGCAGATGTATTGACTCTGTTGACTTATGGGTGAGTCTTATGGGCTGAGAATAGAGAGTTCACTGCAGTGTTTGTTAAAGTATGGCCTAAGAGGGGCTGGTGCAGTTTCCAGTGGGTTACCTGTAAGAATGGGCATAACCAAGACCTGGGAGTATTCCTGGGATACTCCTGGGAGCATGTTCCTGGGAGTAATCAAGACCTACGAATCGGAATCTAAGGCGTGACTTCAGGGATGCACATTATTAAGAAGTTCCTGAGGGAACGTTTGTTCAAAGTACTCTTTCAGACACTTTGATTTTAGGTTTCAAAGATTATATTTTGGAGAAAATAGGCAATTCAATTTAAAGTTCTTTCTTCCAATCTTTTCTTTCTTTCTTTCTTTTTTTCCTTTGAGACAGAGTCTTCCTCTGTCACCCTGGGTAGAGTGCTGTGATGTAGCACACATAGCTCACAGCTCAAACTGTTAGGCTCAAGCGATCCTCCTGCTTCAGCCTCCTAAGTAGCTGGGACTACAGGCATCACCACATCACCTGGCTAGTTTTTCTATTTTTAATAAAGGTGGGATCTTGCTCTTGCTCAGGCTGGTCTCAAACTCCTGAGCTTAAGCAATCCACCTACCTCAGCCTCCCAAAGTGCTAGATTTATAAGTGTGAGCCATCGCACTGGCCCCATTATTACTCATTAAATCATCTAGTTAGATGTAAAGTAAATAAATATGTAGTCAAGATTTGACACATTTAGGGAAATACAAAAAAAAGTACTTCCTTCTATTAAGAAACAAGATATAAGTCAAGAAAAAAATAAACATTTTTCATTTGTTTAATTTTGAAAGGCCTTAAAAGTGGCATTTTGGGTGTTTAAATATTCAAAAACATCCAATGTAACATAAGTATGAGAAAGAAATAAAGAATATATTATCTTTATTAAAAATTAGATGGATAAGATTGAAAAAGGAAGATCATTTTTTATTTTTGATCTGTTAAAATAAGTTTCTGTTGTTTGCATAGCTCAAAAAAATCTCATAGAGTAGAAAAATAAGTCTTTGACACATCTTGTCATTAATAGTGATGTGCCCCTACTGTAATTTTGGAATTTTCCATTAATAATTTTACATCAACCATATTTAAATATTTATGCATGTTCCCATAATATAGGAAAGGGTTTGATAAGTGAACAGTTTAGATAATTTGCCCAAGGGCACCTATTTGCAAGTAAAATTTCTGAACTAGAATTGAGAAAATTTTATTTCAGGAGACATCCAGTCGTCTCACTCCTCATCTTCCTCCGGGACATTCTTCTCTTTAATTTTTTATTAATTAATTTATTTTATATCCATTATAAATATGCAACATGTACAAATCATTTGCAATTCTGCAAGCATTTTTCTAAATGAAAATAATATAGATAAATTTTTCAGAAGTAAAGTTACTATTTTTCAACAAGGTTAAGATAAAACTTGGTTTCCTTTTTGTTAAACATAAAAATAAAATGCCATTATGCAGTTGCAAAAGCATTTTCCACCATGAAAAAAAAATTAAAAGAATATACACAAATCTTAAAGCTTTACCCAAGGTGTAGCTTTTACTATCAATGAAATGTCTACATTTCTTGGACCTTTTTCTTGACCTTCAGTATATTTATAATGTAGAAATACAAGGTTTTTAGAAGTGTTTTTAATAGGAAATCATAGAAAACAATGTTATTTTGCTTCTTAATTTTCACTTAAGTTGTATCTTAGAAATATTTCCAGAATAATTTATGCACATATGCTTATCCTTTTAAATGTTGTATAGAATTCCTAATGTAACACGATGTAATTGATTTAATATTTATCTATTAATACATATTTAAATGTTCCTTATACTTTCTATTATAAACATGCCATAAAAATAGCCTGCCTTTTTTGTGTAAATGTGTAAAAATCATTTCAAGTAAGTGCCAAAGATAATAATTTCCGTGTTAAAGTGTGTGTGCAATAAATACTACACATTTTATTTTTTTACCTTGGTAATCTGACTAGAATAAAAAACCATCAATTTCCTGAGCTCTTGATTACTTTTCCCAATTATATAACATTAATGTTTCATGCAATGGAGGTCCCAACAGTGCAGGCCTGGCTGTGGGAGAACTATTCTTTCTAGTCACATGTAAGATTGTAAAAGTAAGAAGAGATAGGAAGCACTGACGTATAAAAAACCTGTGCCCTGAACTTGCCACTGTCCATAAGAGGGTGAGATAATATTGGAGGGGAGGTTAACGGTGAAGGGACGGACGACTGCTGGGGTATTCAAGGGAAAGGCCAAGGAAGAAAGATCTCATCTTTCTTCTTGTTTAGCACTTTCCATCCTACACCAACCACCTTGTGAAACATTGGTATCTTATTTAGTCCTATTATTCAGAAGGAAGGCCTACCTCATGTTAAATATGTATTCTAAATTTCTCTCCATTCTTATTTTATATAATTAGTATTAATATGAATGAGGATACGATATCTGCAGAAGGCACAAGGTGAGAGTCTTAGTGTGGGATTGCTTTACTGCCAAGAGCTGCAGATTAACCCTCTTTACCTAGTTGGGCGAGAATCACAGCAAACTCAAAGGGGCAGCGGGAGATTATATAGACGGACCCAAGGGGGTCTGCAGCAACAGGAAGAGCTACAACACGTAGTGTCGTGTCTGAGGAGATGCTATAACTGTGTGTAATTGGGGTATGTCAACTGGAAATAAAAGAGAAAGAAGAAAGAAAAGAATTGAAGAAAAAAATCATAATTTTGCTTGAGCCCGTGCTTTTAAATTTGCATAGAATGCTTCAATACCATACAAACATATCTGAGTGAGGTATTTAGAATTCACCAGTTATAATCTTAAAAATAAACTCATGGCCAAAAAAAAAATACTCTTGGGTTTAGTCTTTGGCAGCAGATTAATAGGTGAGTATTTCTTTGGGAAAATGCATTTTCCATTTTTCATAAATTAGAAACGAATGTAGCTATTTTTGTGTGATTTTCAAGAGTAAGATTAGAGTTTAATTGGAACATGTCCTCAAATCAATATATTGACATTATTGTAGCATCCGTCTTTACTGAACAGAAAATACAGAAAATATCTCAGAAAAGGTTAGCTTCTTTTTTCATTCTTGTTGATTTACTAACAATCTTACTGGAAACCAAAAGTGAAATGCCCTTGCTACTGTATCAGTGCCCTCAACTCAAATCTTCACTAAGTATTATTCTTGATAGAAATAGTTTGTAATGTTCAATAAAATCACTTCTCTGACATGAATTAAAATATCTGAAGGGGTGACAAAAGCATTACAATAAAAGCCAACATCAGTTAGGAGGAGATTTATTTAACCAGTGCGTCTGTGAGGTTTTTTTTATAGGCAGCAAATTTTTTTTAACTATTCCACTGACAGTTCAACATTAACAAGACTAGCCATAGTTCTGCCATAAACTCACTGCAGGAATTGCAAACTCACATTTGGCAAGCGACAGGAAGTTATTTTACCTACAGCGCTTATTCTGAAATATAATTTAAGACATGGTGTTTGTTCTTCTGTTTGTTAATAGCATCTACTGAGAAGTCACTTTTATTGAGATTCCAACAACTGGAATTTATTTCATGCTCTATAATTTTATGAGAAACAAGTGATATCATGACTCTAGTTATCAAAGCAACTACGGTCAGTAAAGATCTCATATTAATAATCATACTTTCTATCTATAATAAGCTACTTACTTGGTGTTTAATGGAATAAATGCATACTTATTAAAGGTGGCATTTTAAGTTGAACTATCAGAAAAAGAGAATAGCTCATTTTTGAAGAGCTCAGGCTCTAGAGCCTAAATGCCTGAATTTGAATTATTATTGTTATTTACTGCCATTGTAACATTAAATATAGGTTGTTTTACTCTAGTTATGAAAAAAAAAATGAAACCTATACACTAAGCAACTCTTAATGCTCAATTCACTAGAAATATTTATTCAATTTTATAATATAAACTTTAAAGAGCTAATAGCTGTTTCAAAAATAGGTAAATTTGCATTTTTAACCTTCTTTTATTGGAGTTCACAAAGGAGAGCTTCGTCTTTGTATAGCTCCCCTGCCCTGACCATTTGTCAAACTCTCGTGTGTCTTCATCTGTAAGTTTTTATTTCAGTGGCCACAGACCATAGAATAAGTGTCCACCCTGTGCTCTCTCTCCATGTTCAATCAATGTCTTAATCCATTTGTTTTCGTTTACTTGTGTGTGTTTCCTTTAATTTCCTGCAGATGTTTTGAATCAGCAAATTCAAATTCTTCTCTATGGAATTTGTTCTAGACTTCCAAAAAGCATTTTTGTACTTTCTTATATATGACTTTACTCTTCTTATATTCACTCTCTTTGACTTTGGGTTCTGCCAAATAGATACCTATCTATTAGATAGCTATTATTACCAAAGATCTCTGTATTGAGATCTTTAATATAATACTATGATAATAAATATCAAAGATATTAATAATACCATGATAATAGATATCAAAGACCTTATTATAGATATCAAGATGTAGATATCAATATATCTAAATCTATCTTGGAAATTTATGAATTTTTCTTTAATTTGCAAAAATAAAGAGTGTGATATATATTAACATGTGCTATATATACACATATGTTGATATATATAGAAAATAGGGAAACCATGCAAAGCAAAGCAGAGTTATCTTCTAGGGTTTTAAAATCTTGAAGTTCCAGGCCAGGCACGGTGGCTCACACCTGTAATCCCAGCACTCTGAGGGCCTGATGCGGTGGGCTGCACCAACTCAGTGCAACTAATAATTCTCAGTTATAATAATTCTTGATTATTTGAAAATGATTGTGAATTGCTGATGCACAGCTCAGACTCAGTTGTCACTATTATTGTTTGTTTTCTGTGCGTGGTGGAATACTTTTATAGCCTACTGCTTGAGGATTGCTTGAGTTCACATGTCAAGACCAGCCTGAGCAAGAGCGAAACCCCATCCCTATCAAAAGTAGAAAAGAAGATTATCTGGATATTGTCCCAGCTACTTAGGAGGCTGAGTGAAGGAGGATTGCTTGAGCCCAAGAGATTGAGGTTGTAGCCTGGGTGACAGAGTGAAACTGTGTCGCTCCCCTCCCAAATAAAATAAAACAAAATCTCGAAGCTTCAGAGTCAGGACCTAGCGAAGTTTAACTAAAAAATATATATAATAAACATTGGCATTTCATGAGACCATCAATGATGATACATTCAGTAATATTTGCTGAATACTTTCTGTGAGTCCTTATGCATACAGTGTATTTATAATCAAAGATGAATGAAATCCCTGAGTTTGAATGCATACTGTTTAGATTAGTATCTGTAGCCTTATTTAAGAGGTATTTTCATGATCTGGATGCTTTTCTCAAGGGGTGGCAGAAATGAAGGCTGTGAATCAACTCTGAAAAGAAAAACGAATGAATGAATTAAAAACATTCAGGATACTGCGTTTGAGAATCACAGCAAAGGGTAGCTCATAGAAGCAGGGATGTGGCTGTAATCTGATGTGAAAGCCACTGGCAACCTCTCTCAGTAAAAATGGACATGTGTCCTAACTTTAGTTGTACGGATTCTTGATTATTGGAAAATGATTGTGAGTTGCTGATGCATGGCTCAAGCTCAGTTGTCACTATTATTGTTTGTTTTCTGTGTGTGGTGGAATACTTCCATATCCTACTGCTTCGGCTCTGAAAATGATCCTTGATAGCGTGACAGGTTTTTTTCTATTTGTAAACATTGTGTTGAAGTGTATCATAAAACATAAAGAGAAGCCCACAAATCAGAGGTGCGTTCTTGAATGAATTTTCACCAAGTGATTTTCCATCTAACTAGCACTTAGATAAAACATAAAGGAATTAGAACTTAGTTGTTTTTTTTTTAAATGAAGTAAATAGAAGAAACCAAAAGCACAGAAATTTGCTTATGCTTTGCCTCTTTAGCCAACACCCTCTATTCTAACTTCCATCACCATGGATAGATACATTTTACCAGTTTCTAAGTTTTATGTAAATAAACTCACATGGTATGCCTTTTATGTTCCTGCTTCTTTTTTCAACATTGTCATTTTCAGTTTCATCCATGTTATTTACATATAGTTTTAAATCATCTTTTATCAGTGTTCTAAACACTACCCAATGGAACTCTCTGTAGTACTGGAATGGTTTTCTGTCTGAGCTGTCCATATATGCTGTAAAACCCAGTAGCCATGATCCACAGATAGGTACCGAGTACTTCAAGTATGGCTGGTGTAACTGAGAAACTGAACATTCAGTTTCATAGTAAGTTTCACTTTACATAGTCACATGTGGCTGGTGGTTACCACGTTGGGAAACACAGTATGGGGGTTGTGTGTTTACACCACAATTTAATCTCCATTTTTCTCTAGGAAAGCAAGTGGGTAGTTTCATGTTTATACTCTTCTGAATGCTGCTGTTTTACACTATCTTGTATATGTCTTTCGGGAGAAATATATATTTTTCCATCGAGTACTTATGTAGGAGTCATAGTACAATTTCAACTTTAATAGCATCCACCAAACAGGTGTTCAAGTTGGTTGTACCAAATTGTCCCCTTAACAGCTGTGTACATGTGTTCTAGTTACTCTGCGTTCTCATTAACTATGTGGTCTGTGTCTTTCGTTTTTGCAATTTGGGCAAGTAATAAACACAGCAATTGTGATTTCACTTCTATTTTCCTTTACTTTTAGGGTATCTTTTCATAGATGACAAGAATGGAAACTCCCCACCTTTGTCTTCCTTCCAAACCCTTGTCAGCCCAGTCTAATCCTGAGGAAAATATCAGAAAAATCCCAATTGAGGGGGCATCCTAGAAAATTTCTGATAGTACTTTTCCGACTCTGAAGGACATGAAAAACATGGAAAGTCTTAGGATCCATCACCGTCAATAGAAGCGTAGGCTGCACGTGCTGCAGTGTGGAACGGGAAAAGAGCACTATGTAAAAACTAAGAAATGCTGGGGAAGTTTGGACTTCAGTTAATAGCAATTTATCCTGTTGATTCACGAATTGTAGCCAATAGACCATATTAACATAAATGCCAATAACACACGACTTTTGTATGGGAATTCTCTGTACCATAGTCACAATATTTCTATCTAAAACTGTCCTGAAATGAAAAGTTCATTTAAACACATAGACCCACAATGTGTTTTTTGCTTGTTTTCTTCCTCTTCTGAAGTCTTAATAAACAACATTAAAATCACCTGTTAATAAAAACGTTGCTTGAACTTAAAGTCTCCTATCAATATACGTTTAGAATAATGAAATAAATTTTTCCCAAAATGCAGTATAAAAGGTCACTAACTACTTAAAGGTGCCTTTTGTAAACTCGGAACGAGAGATTAAAGAGAACATAGATGGCGGAACTGCCTCACTGCACTGATACTCCATGATTGACTTACTGTGACAAATAGTAAATGAGATTTTGTTAAAAGACCACAACGCCACAGTGACTAGTTTTTCTGCCCCAAGCATGCAGTAGGTAACAGAAGCCAAAAATATGTCTTCTTTTTGAGAAAGAAACATCACTTTTATTTTATCAACGCAAGAGATTAATTTCAGTAGAGCTGATATCTGTGAATATATTTCCCTTCAGACATTGCCAAGGTCAGTGGAATTTTAACTTGTCTGGTGCATTTGTACTGGTTACACAGCTTAAGCCTTCCTAGAGCAAATATAACTCACCATCTATCAAGTTTACTTTTTAAAGTTCAAGTTGAATATTTCTATTTCTAGCTCAGCCTTTACAAGCTCTGCTGTTTTTTTTCTTCTTGCCATATTCCTCAGCTTCTTTTTATGTACCTAAACCTTCAGATTACATTGATTAAAGTTTCTTAGTGAGCACCAAAAATAAAAGCAGCAAAAGATTATTGGATTAAGGTGGTAATTACCCGTGTGTACTGGGCTTCCAGGCATTAGCTAGGGTTGATGTTTATTTTAATTAGAATGCTATAGTGATGAGAAAATTAGTGTTCTATAATAAATGTATCTGGGAGAATGGGTAACTTGGTGGCCTTTGTCATCCATGTGATTTGTGTGAGTGTTCCATGTAGATTTTAAAATGAATGGCTTCCAGCATCCATTTTAAATGAATAAGGTGTGTGGCTAAAAAAATAAAAATATTGAACTTACATATTTTAAATCATTTGGCTTTCAAATAAGTCTGTAAGCTCTAGACATTTACCTTCACATATTTGATCCATTGGAAAATATTTTTCTAAATTTTAGTAATTCAAAATTTACCTCAATAAAGCTATTCCTCCGAATTTCCCAACTCTCACACTCACAGTTAAACAAAACAATATGGAATTTTGACATATAAAAAGTTCTGTTGCAAATTTACGGGAGTGAAAAAACATCAAATGCATCTGTGCTGGTATATTAAGAAATAAGGATTATTTTATTTTTAAAGAAAAACTCTTTTCCTCTTCAATAAAGGACTTTATTTCTTTCTCAAGGTGTGATATAAACATGTTATGATGTTCCTGTGGAGATGATCACTTGCATTAACATAAATTAAAGATCTTTTTAAATTTCCGATTAATATGAGGGTACAAATAATTAGGCTACATTTGCATTTCTAAGGTATAGTTCAAGTTGTAAGTTGAGCCCTTCACCCAAGGAGTGGGTTGTATAAATGGGAATTTCAGACTTATTGAAGGACAAATTAATATTATAGAAACTGATCATGGAGACTGTTTTCCTTTCTTTCTTTCTTTCTTTTTTTTTTTTTTTAGAGACAGAGTCTCACTTTGTCACCCTCAGTAGAGTGCTGTGGCGTCACAGCTCACAGCAACTTCCAGCTCTTGGGCTTAAGCTCTTGCCTCAGCCTCCCAAGTAGCTGGGATCACTGGTGCCCACCACAGTTTTCTTATCTTATTTTCTTTCAAAACATTTAATGTCCCTCTGTTTAATTCTGGTTACAGAACCCTCTACTTACTCTTGGAACTCAACAGGTGAGGCCTTCAGTACAGGAAACACAGCTCCAGAATTATGAGCCAGGTCAGCCAATGTCTACCATCTCCTTTGGCCATGATTCTTTTGTTGAGAAAAGGGCATATTACCTAAACTGGGACAGTCAGGTTCAATTCAGTGAATCCAAAGGACTCAGAAAAAGATGACATTTTCCTTTCAAGATTGTATATTTTAGCCTAAATCTTCTAGAGTGTGTTTGTAGCACCATGTAGCACCACGCCCCTCAAGAGAAGGCGATCTGTACTTATGAGCATGTAGCCAAGAGGCAGGCAGGCAGGCAGGCACACCTGAAGATATTCCTGAATGCCTCTGTCAAGCCCTACTTACAACTATTTAGAGTTGGACATTCTCACTAAGATTCTGAGCACTTTGCATTTGGATTTCTGTCATTCCATTGGAACATAACAGATTCATACCTGAAAGCATATACACAACTATTTCCTTGACTTTTTTTTTTTTTTTTTCTGGCTAACACAGTTTATAGGATCATAGTTGCCATAGACTGAATGCTTGTGTAGCTCCAAAATTCATGTGTTGAAATTCTAATGCCTAAGGTTGAAGTATTAAGAAGTGGGACTTTGGGGAAGTGCTTATGCCATAAGGTGGAGCCCCAATGAATGACATTAGTGTCTTTATTAAAGAAAACCCAGAGAGATATTTTGTCCCTTCTACCATCCAAGGACAGGGAGAAGATGGCCATATATGAGGAAGTAAGTCTTCACCAGACACTGATTCTCCCTAAGCTTTGAGCTTGAATTTCCCAGCCCCCAAAACTATGAGGTAAAAATTTCTGTTGTTTATAAATAACTCAGTATATAGTATTTTTACAGCAGCCCAACCAAAATCAGATTCTATGATAATTAGCATATACACAAGTTTTCTGAGTAACACGACATAAAACATTTCACTAAAGACACAATCACCGTAAACTTTCAGGAAGTCATAACTGCCAGAAAAGTCACTCCTACAATATGTTTCAGAAGATGCTATGGCTTTGTGATGATGGAATCTCTGAAAAGTCAGGACTGTTAAAAAGTAAAAGCCAAAATGGTACTAATATTCTCCTTTGAATGCATTTGTATTGGAAAAACACTAACTGGTCTTTGTGGGAATACAATTAAGAAATTAAAATGTACACATGCCAAATCAGTAAAATCTAAATGATACAGCTGAGGAATTTTGCCATTAATCTGCATTTAGGCCCATTTGTCATCCAGTGGATTATAACCCCATTATTTCAATGTCAAGTTTTAATGCTATAATTTTATGGCAGGGATTCTTTATTTTCCTTCACCTGGTACACTTGTAAATTTCACAATTAGAGAATAGCATTTACTAAGTTTTAATTAAGTTTAATTAATATGTATGAATGTGTTTCCTCTTATCACAGGAAAAAATTACTGAAATTACTTTTAGTAGATAATGTGCCAATCTAATACAAAAATCAGACTTTTAGTTTTGAAATTTTGGCATGTTTTTCCTTGTGGAATATTGCTGTGAATAGAAGAATTTAATGTGGTCTATAAGCTTAATGGCCTTGGAAATGGCAGTGCCTTGGCTTGTTTTAAATCAGAATTAGTGATGTGCCAACCGACCACAACTCCTGGGCTCACAGTGCACTATAGTTCTTCACACCCCTTTGAGTTCATTTCAATCATTTGAAAATAACATTTTTTCCTCAGAATGAGCTGTCACTATTAATTTGAATAGTGGCTGTTAAACTGGAATTTATCCAAAATTTTCAGCAAGCCATTTGTTCATTATATCACAAACCAAATGACTCACAAAACCATATTTTTTCATACTGTTTTAAAGCAAAAATCTCTGTAAAATTTTCTGTAATAATTAAGATATTTTAATTCAGATATATGTTTAAAGTTCAGTATTTTCCTGTTTTATTAGTATTTCTGATTCACTTTTCAATAATCAACTAAAAGCCTTCTTCTGAGCACCAAACGTATTTGCGTCAGTTGCACTTGACCCCTGGTTATATGTAATCACCAATTGAAAATAACTCTTTGCAGTTGGTGATTACTGCCCTGCTTCTCTTTCTGTTATAAAATTGTAAAACACTAAATAAAGATGGTACTCAAGGTAAAATAATATTTGTGAAACACACACTTCCAAGTAAAAAGACTTTTTTTCTTATTTTAATCCAATTTCCATACTTGGCATTTCATGGAAGTCCTATGATTTTAGGGTCATTGTTTGTACTATTATGTCACTAAGTGCAGCATAATCTGCTATGTGGGGTCAACAGTGTAAAATCAGCTGTCTTATCTCCTAGAGGAAAACATCTGTTGCTCCTCTCTTTCTGGGTTTTTGTTTCATTTCATTCCAAAATTAATACACAAGCTTTTACACTTCAAGAGGAAGACTAGTTTATTTTGTCAACCATGGGAATTTCAATTTGTATACACTATCGATTTCAATTAAGCTTTTATTATCAATTCAAATAAACTCTATAAACTCCTCTGTAAGATGTGTTTAAAGAAAAAATAGCAGAAAACACCTTTCACAATTTCTAGCAAAAATTGATACAATGGTACCGAAAGGTATTGTTGATATAAAAGAAATAAAGCTCAGAGTGGGGCATTCATTTTTAAGTCTTAGATCTCAATTTTTTGCATCATTTTGAAGCTTACTGTGTTTTTTATATCTGTAGACAAATGGGGCTAAAACACTAAACTGCCTATATAGCTGGGAAACTATAAAGGCAATAGAAACTAGCAGATATAAAAATTTGAAGTATTGGAAATGTCACAATTCAGGAAGAGAAACCACTTGTTACAATGATGCTGGAAAATCCACTTGTATTTTTTTTTCGCATCTGAAAATACCTCTTGCAATATTTTTACTTCCTTCTATCTTTTGATGACGTTTTTATCCTTACAATGAGTTCTATATTTTTATGTTTTCATCTTAGCAACGATCATCTTTTATTTCTGCTTGAAGAACCCCCAGTGACATTCCCGCACAGTAGTTCTAGCTGAGCTGATATCCCAGTTAGCACTCTCTTCTTTATTTTGAAGGACAGCCTGGCTTGGATTGGATACTCAGTAGGCAGTGTTTTTTTCCATCAGTGTTTTGAGTATATCACCCAACTCTGTCCCAGCCTTGGACGTGTCTGCTGAAGGCTCAGCTAATGGTCTTAAGCAGGTTCATTTGTATGTGATTAGATACAAATATTTTTCTCTTGTTAAGGATTTGATTATAGTGCGTCCTGATGAAGATTTATTTATGTTTAATCTATTTGGGTTTGTGGACCTTGACAGACATTTTTCTGTACAGATTGGCAACATTTTCTGTCATTATTTCTTTAAATAAGCTTTCTAATATTTAGTTTGGTTCCTTTTTTTGACTCTAATAATGCATGTTTTCTTAATAGTGCCCCTTACTTCCCATAGGCTTCCTTTGCTCTTTTTCATTATCTCTTTCTTTTTGTTGTTCTTATGGTAAACTGAAATGATCTGTCTTCGAGTTCACTGACTCTTTCTTCTGATTTTGTGTATCTGCCACTGAAGCTTTCTATGAATGTTTTTAGTCAGAGAGATAGTCTTTGTCAGAAGGGTAATAAACTTCTAGTTTTTTTGGGGGGGCTGTCAATAACTGGTTCTTTATTTGTTCCCTTAGAGTTGTTATGTTTCCCATATTATTCATGATCCTTGTCACCATACATTAGTGCATTTGAAAAAGTAGCCACCTATTACAGTCTAGCTTTGGGAAGGAAAACACTTTGCCAATAAATCAATCCAGAGATTCTGGAAAGGCTATCTAATAAGGTCTATAGTTGGGCTTACTTCTAGTCTTGGGGTAGTCTGGTTTGGTGCCTGGGCTAGCAGGTGGGTTGACCTTGTACTTGGGAATAAAAAGCCAACCTGTGCCCTGGATCCTGGTCTGCAGTTTCAGGCCTGGAGCCTGGGTCCACTGTGTTGAGCCTGGTGACAAAGGGTGCGTATTGTATGATTTAAATCAGGTTAAGAGGCATTCTTATTGGTCTCTTCTGAGTTATTGTTCATGTGCTATCTTGCTATTCTGGCTTTAATTTTGGCTTTCTAAACCTTATTGAACAAAAAATTATAAAAGGATGGGACACTGGTAACAAAATATAGAGCAATATAGAACTAGGTTTATTTTATTAGCTCTTTATTGAAAATAACATATACATGGTGCTTGAGGGTGTGGGAGAAGATGATCTTCAGACAGGGGAGAATGAGGTATGAAAAGTCCACTATATGTTCCAAAAGAGTGCGATGTCTGTCTTCAGTATTTATTGAATTTCCATCAACTCATTCTTTAATTGGCTGCAAAACAATTATCCAGGTTAGGTAATTGAAAGCAATCACAAAACACTCCAGGGTATTTTTACATAAGACTTCATTAAAGGTAAACTATGTGCTCCCAGAGAAAGAAAACGCAAACATTGGGGAGTCAAGAGACTGATGAGCACAGAATCCAGAGGTAATTTCTCAGTGTGAATGTCCTTTTTCTGGAGTATGAAGCACCATGGTATGTGTGAGAAATCTTGGTTTGGGGGAGAGCTCCCATTAAGTTTTGAGAAGGCGTTTTTATAACTCTTAGGTCATGACAAGTCAGGGAAAAGCCATTAATAAACACACAGTGCTACCCTCCTGAGTCACCAGGGAAGCGAAGAAGACCTTAAACATCATGTTAAAAATGATTAGTTACCCCACTCATCCTTATCTTGTCAAGAACCAGTCGTCACTATAGCGGAGCAAACCACCTTGCCAGTTCCAGTATAAAATAATTCCATCTTAAATACTGGCACACAGTAAGCACTCAGGAGATATTTGTTGAATGGCTATAGCAGTGGAGAACATCAACAAGCAGCAGCTATCGGCCTAATGGGGAAATGCATGCTCAGACAAATGTTACCTGATTTTTAAAAATCGGAATTAAAGCTGGAAGGGACTATTTCCACTCAAATCTTAGAACCTGCAGTAAATATTACCATCAAGATGAGGAAGGCCAATCCATTTATTAGTTTATACAATCAACCAACCATTGTTGAAAACATCCTTTGTACTATATATGTACAAGTAGCACCTCGCATGGCAATACCACAATTATTTAAATATGTCTTTCAAACACCCTACATTCAAGAAGAAAATAAGAAATTTATTTTCTTACAAAAGAAAAACTTGCATAGCTAGGAGGTTTAGCGGAATCCCTATATAAGTTTTTCTCTATATACAGGGTCACCGTAAAGTACACGTGAACTTTATGGCCACCCTGTATATACAGGCATATATTGTAGCCATTCTGCAATTCAAGTTTCTTGAAACAACTGTGAATTAATCCATAAAACCTATCTATTACTTGAAGAGTATTTTATTTGGATGTCAGTAAGACACATCCCAGAGAAGAATGTCCGTTGCTGGAAGGGAACTGCAAGGAATTAAAGTGGTCATACAAATATAGCCAAAGGCCATGGCAGGAATGTTATTCCACAACTGTAATTACCATTACATGGCTTAAGCCCAATTAGGTTGTCCAGGATTGTCTGGACCACAGCTGATCTCTAGCTAGTATGCAGAGAATGCTGAAGGTAGCCTTCAGATAAATTAACTGAACGTATTCGGGAATAGGGCTTATGGAACAGTCAGCAGCAGCCATTGAGCAGATTGTTACTGAGGGACTTAGTTGAGCATGGGCTAAAAAAGAATATATAAATGTTTTGCTTCATTTTTCAGCCATGAATTATATTAATGAAAAATAATATGTTAGAATGGGTTTTATATCCAACTTTACCATACATACAAAATTTAATAACTATTGTGCATGTAAATGCTTTCTGGACACAGTATTTTAGTAACATTGCTATTTTAACACTGGTATTTTGGAGGTTGCAGTTTATTTTATTAAGGTGTTCTAGTTGTAGAAGTTTGAAGAATTAAGAATGCTTTCGTGATGTTTGGTTTACACGTTTTATTTTTATATATAATATCATATCCCACCAAAACATAATAAATGGGCTCAAAATTAGTGGTGAGAAAAATGTGAAATGAGGTTACTGCAAAAAAAAAAAAAGAAGAAGCAATAACTGTCACTACTATCAGAAAAGCACAAAATTAAGGCCAGTAAAGTTTATTATGTGCTCACCTGACCATATGCTATACTGAGGAAGGTCTGCATGGCAATACCACCATTATTTAATCATGTCTTTCAAACACCCTACATTCAAGAAGAAAATAAGAAATTAATTTTCTCATAAAAGAGAATATGATCCAATGAAAAAATCATATTCTATCTAAATATCTGTTATTCTGGGGTAGTTTATCATGGGGTTATCTATAGTATTAAATTGTTCCTATAAATTATAAATAAAGAGAATCCTGATTTAATATCATAGCAGAAAAGCATTTTGTCCTTGCATTTATTTATTTTTTTTTTACCATCAACTGCATGTATTCTCAGGTCTTTGGTTATCACCTATAGCTATATGACTTTTGGTTTAAGATAATAAATTTATATGTTATCTATTTTTTTATTAAATCATAGCTGTGTACATTAGTGCAATCAAGGGGTACAATGTGCTGGTTTCATATACAATCTGAACTATTTTCATCAAATGGGTTAACATAGCCTTCATGGCATTTTCTTAGTTATCGTGTTCAGACATTTATATTCTACATTTAGTAAGTTTCACCTGTACCCTTCTAAGATTTGTGTAGGTGTGGTCCCACCAATCACCCTCCCTCCAGTCATACCTCCCCGCCGCCCCCCTCCCGATAATTAATTGGGTTATAACCTTCATATGAAAGCCATAAATTAGTTTCATAGTAGGGCTGAGTACGTTGGATACTTTTTCTGCCATTCTTGATATACTTTGCTAAGAAGAATATGTTCCAGCTCCATCCATGTAAACATGAAAGAGGTAAAGTCTCCATCTTTCTTTAAGGCCGCATAATATTCCATGATATACATGTACCACAATTTATTAATCCATTCATGGGTTGATGGGCACTTGGGCTTCTTCCATGACTTAGCAATTATGAATTGGGCTGCAATAAACATTCTGATACAAATATCTTGGTTATAATGTGATTTTTAGTCTTCTGGATATATACCTAGTAGGATCTAATGGCAGTTCTTTTTTTTTTTTTGTAGTTTCTGGCCAGGGCTGGGTTTGAACCTCCATCATATGGGGCCGGCACCCTACTCCTTTGAACCACAGGTGCTGCCCCGAATGGCAGTTCTATTAAAAATTTAAAATTGTATCAGAATCGTGGTTCTGTATTGACTAAAAATCTCTACTCTTCATCTTGATGGTTTGTTATTGTAACTCATGGAAATTAACATAAAGGTAATGTATTCAACTGTTCTTACAGGCTTTGTCTTCTGACCAGGAAAATTCTCTAACTAAACCTTAGAAAGTTCTTGAATGGTATAATCCTGTGAGCTTCGCAACAATGTCACGGGAAGAGCCTGAAATGTATTTTTCAAAGTACTATTGATTTACATTAAATGTTTTCAGCTATCTATTCCATATAAGAAAAGTTCCTCTATATTTCTGCCTTCTACAAATTCGATATTGTTTTCAGAATGTTTTGCTTCTAACTATTCAAACATGTATCACTTAATAGGGAAAGATAACACAAATCAGATTTTAAACTGCCCTATGTTTTTCACAAGTCTACATTTTTATAGCCAGTTAGAGGGCTTTAACTACTTGGTTTTTGCTCTCCTTGCCAATTTTTTTCCCAAGCCACAGATGTCAGTTCCACTCATCAGCTGCTCTGCTTCTTACTGACACCCTGCAGATTGCACGGATTGTATTCCAGCCTGAATTGGAACATATGAGTAAGAAAAGAATTTTTAAATATGTTGCCTTTCCTTTAATCTCTCTTTACCTCCTTCCCACACAGTTTCATACTTTTGTATACAATAATTTCTTATTTCAATGCTAACATGTGGGGAAATTCAAATACATGGATGTCTTGGTTTTACTTTTGAAAAATTCTCAAAATACAAAGCAATTTCCTTTCCAACAATAATTGATAATGGAAAATTGTATCTGTTAAAGACTTTCAATGATATAGATATATTTAAACCTAGAGACAATGATTCTGTGAAAACAAAAGAGTCATTTATTTGGTTTATAATTATGGGATTTGGTTTATCATAATCAAAGTAACATTAATTTTCAAAGATTTTAATATACTCTTGCTGCATTTTTGGTAAATGCCAATCTAAAAAAAGATAGTCCCAACATATTTTTAATCCTTTAAACAGTGGGTAATCTTTGGTTATATTTAATAAATATTTAATTCTGATAAAATATTAATAATTTTTTTGACACATAGTCTCAAGCTGTCGCCCTGAAGAGAGTGCCGTGGGGTCATAGCTCCAACTTGGGCTCAAGTGATCCTCTTGCCTCAGTTTTTCTATTGTCAGTAGAGAAAGGGTCTTGCTTTTTCTCAGGTTGTTCACAAACCTGCCTCGGCCTCCCAGAGTGCTAGGATTACAGGTGTAAGCCACCACGCCCGGCCCCAAAATGTTAATAATTTGAAATCATCCTTTGTCAGTGGTATCTCTCAGTGACTATTTCAAAGCATGCAAGAATGGATGGCTCTTTTGCATGTTTTGTCTGTACTGTCTTCCATATTCAGAGACATTGTAGCTCAGCAACTGTCTTCCATATTCAAAGACATTGCAGCTCAGAGATCTCAAGACTTATTTGTAGGAAAAGGCATATAATTAATCCTTAAAAGAATCTAAGTTTATGACTTTACTGTGCATATATGTGTACATTACCTGAGAATTTGTTTAATACCCATTTTCAGTTTTTTACCAACCAAAATGAGTTATGTTTGGAAATGTTTAAATAATTAGCACATGGAGTAATTTTAATACTAGAGCTTTTTTGGACACTTTATATAAGAGAATAATTGATTAATTACAGAATAAAGTATTTCCCCCCATAAACATTTGTTTTAATTTTATAGAATTTTAGGAAGATAGATCTAGTCACTTATTAATGGATTGAAGATAAAAACAATGAGAAGGAAGAAATGGTACTTTTATTCTGAAAAATCAATTATTCAGTTGTAATCTATTAATACTTTGAAGTCATTTCTATAGTCTAGAATATAGAAATGGCAGATAGTATGCCAGTAGTATCTACAAAACTAATTTAGGTACAAATAATAACTTATTGTTCTTTTGGGTCAAAACAACCTCACAGGCAAGTTAGCAAAAGAGTGAATTCATTCTGGGCATGGGTTTTGGAGGCAGACTATCCAGGATGAAGCCCCGGGTGTCAATGTAGTCAGTGTAATAAGCTATCTGAGTTCTGATCAAAAAATTAATAAAATTCTTTTCAGATATTATCAGTGCTTCACAAAGTTATTATGAAGATGGGATGGGTTAAAATGCCCAAAATATTTAGAAGAGGTCCTCCTATCATATGGGCATATTAAACATTCCTTCCAATTGCCTGTTATTTTTAGTGATTAAGTCAATTATTATGTAATAAATTCACTTTGTTTTAACTAAGGTAACAATAAGATATGTTGATACATTTGTGTTGTTCAACATAATAAAGATTTATAGAAAACTTTCCTCATTTAAACAGATTAATAGAGATGTTCTTTGATTTTTGTAAGCAAATCCGTCTTTGTTATTTTTGCAAATCCCATAACAATATTCTTGGGAGATAAGCAGTTTAAAATTTCTCTACCCACATTTTGATTCACAAGATCTCCTAAGAAATAAATCAAATGAATCATGCAATAGATGTACACAAAATTAGATATCCCATTAAATTCCTGCTATGCTATAATGGCATGAAAAGTTTAAAGATGTTGTGTACAATTAAGAAATTATAATGTCTTATGGCTTACTTCCACGTGGTTATTTTATCTCAAAGCTTGTCAAATCATGTTATTTCTGTCACTATTTAAGTCAAATGATCACTTCTTAATTCATACAAAGTTTCAACATATATATATATATAAATTCCATATCATTTGAGCATCTGCCTTTAGCAATATCATTTGAATCTTGATATTCCAGAAAGTCTTTGGTACAGATGGCTGAAGAAATGAGTCGTCCATGTGGAGCATTTCAGTTTTCTGGTCACTCCTCGCTCATGCCCAGTCCCGGGGGCCCCTGCGTCTCCCCTGTTTTGTTCCTGGCAGCCTTGTGTAAATTAGAGTGTTCCCATTCTCATCTGCTCATTCCTTTACTGTCATAACAATCCCATTATGTATTGGAAATTGGTCTTCTCTGAGGCTTAAATATTGTTTTATGTTCTTTATGGTTTCTATATTCTAAATGAAAACTATGATTTATGATGCCCTGGAGAGACCACTTGGTTTCAGTCCTTCAAAGAAAAATGTTACGTTAAAGGCAGCGTTGGCAACCCTGCAGTGTATCAGAACATGTTATGAAATATTAACTGTGCTGGAAAGAGAGATAACAGCATGCTTAGTTACGGAGCTGACAATTATGATATGTGCTAATGTGATATTATGAATATTCACAACATTTCCTAAATTAGTCCTTTTTTAAGTCAGTGTTCAATACTAGCCCTTCTCTAGCACAAACTCCCTCCCTCCCTCCTCCCACATCTTCAAGTATTCTCTGTGTATCACTCCACAGAAAGTGCCGAATAACCTCAAGGGAATTCATCTGTTGTCTCCTAGAAGCAGAATCTGTCTTTTAGGATAAATGTGAAACAGTAATAAATTCTACTGTATGCCATATAAATTGCATTTCCATCCAAATTTCTAAAGTTTATCTTCAAAAGAATATTTTTATGTTATTTTCCTGAATCCCAACTAGAGCAGCACAGGGAACATTCCACCCTTAATCTATCTACGAAAAGTCAACACAAGGAATGCTATCATTCTAATCAACTGTGAATTTCAAGTTCCATTTCCTTTTTTCTTTGTTTTCACCTAAGATTTAAAGCAGGTGGTGTTAGGGTTAAGAAGAATCAGGCTTAAATGGTACTATTTATAAGAGTAGTTTAAGCGATTTTGTAACTATTCCTTCGAAGTCTGTATACTATTGCCACTCTGCAAAAATTCTTTGCAAGAGTCATGAATGGCCTTCATTTTGTTAATGCAATTCCTTTTTCATTTCCATATCTCACTTTATATCAGAATCATAGTATTTAAGTTCTCCCTCTTCAAACTGTTGTTTCTGTAACTTCTGTGACACAGCTTTCCAGGTGTTGGTTGCCTATCAATAGCTCTATCTTTTTTCCTATGAATAAAGCTTCAATTTTATTTAGATGTTTAACCATTTAATTTATACAGGAAAGGTTTTTAACCACTCTGTACTGAAATACATAATCTTGGATCATTTGACAGACTCCTGTAGTCCTCCTTGGACCAGTGTGGGGGTAGATGTGCTTCTGAATTATGCCCTCTGGAGACTGAGGTGAGCTTCTGGAAAAGGTTTGTTCTTTGGCTAAACAAATACTTACATACAGGGAAACACCTCTGTTCTTCTCTGGATACTGTCCTACCTTTGCACAATGTTTACCGAAGCCATTTCAAGACTATGAGAGAAGGAAATGCCAAGATGTGGAGATGTCAGAATAGAAAGAACCTATCATCCTCGATGATGTTGCTGATTAGCTGAACTGATAAACACCGAAAGGCTTTTGTTTACTTTTTATTTATTATCAATATTTCTTTATTTAATCCACATGTAAATCTGATACTTCAGTGGAAAGCTCTCTATATCATTCACCTATATTTTGAGATTATTTTTCATAGGTGGAGAATCAAAAAGTATCTTCCTCGGGGTGACGAATATCCTTCTGGGCAATATCAAAAGCCTGGGGATTTTTATGACTTGGGATATAGTCCATTACCACTCAGCGGCCTGGCAGTAGTCACAGAGGATACCACATTTGGATTAATCCCGAATTGTAACTTTTTACTGATGTATGTTCTGAAGAATTTTAGAAATGATTTGCAGTGCCTTCTTAGAACACTAGAGACTCAAATACAGCCAGCAGATTGCTTTACCACTGACATCAAGTACAGAGCAGTAAATAATAGAGGACAGCACATAAATAGCAAGTTGTGTTCAGAGACTGTTTGGGGGCTGACATTTTGGTCATATCAGTGTTTGTAGTAGCATGTTGATATTGCATGACTTAAAAAGAATGGGAAAGACATTTTTTTGAGACTAGGTCTTATTCTGTTGCTCAGGCTGCAGTGCAGTGCCTAATCATAGCTCACGACAGCCTCAAACTCACTGGTTCAAGCAATCCTCCTGCCTTCGTCTCTCAAGTAGCGGGGACTACAGGTGTCTGCCACAATGCCTGGTTGTGTTTTATAATTTTTTATAGAAATAAAATATTTCTATTTTTATAGAAATATAATATTTTATTTCTATAAAATAAAAGTCTCACTGTGGTCCCAGGCTGGTCTCAAACTTCTAGCCTCAAGCAGTCCTACCACCTTGGCCTCCCAAAGTGCTTGGATCACAGGCCTGGGTGATGTTGCCTAGAAAATTTTGAATAGTGGTTTGAGCAGCAGAGAGACTGTTTTCAGAGAGATCCCAGCTATCCAAGCATGTTGCATGGAGTGTTATACAGAGAAAGTCAAGTGGGAGTGTAAACACTTCTGAAGAAGAGTGTTCATAGGGTCTTTTAAAAAAAATTCATTCACTTACAGGCTTTTATCAAGTATCTACTAAGTGCTGAGCTGGGTAGGGACATCTAAAGAACAAAAAGAAACCTATACTTAGGCACTCACAGGCTTCATAGTCCAAATAGGGACTATTGACATGAATGAAATTAAAACCCAAAACTAAAAAATCTAAAGTGGCTAACTAAGGAAACTATCTCTGTTTTAATTCTACATTTAAAGACTACATTTAAACTGAGGCTGCATTTAAACTACATTTAAATCCAGAACACCTGAGTTTCACAATATACTTCATTGTCAAATTCTAATTATTAGCTTAGCCTCATCTAATCAATTTGCTTTGGGCTGGGATTATATTTAAATCACTTATCATAAAAGTTACACCATTAAAATTTGTGCATTTTGTGTGATTTATGTAAGTCTCACATTCCTGGTATATTCTTATCATTATTTTCCTACAAAGGTAGTAGTCTATGTATATAATTCATTCACATATTTTATATTTTTAGATATTTCAACATATATTATTTTTAATATGCAAATTGAAGAACAGGAATCAGGAACAGATAACCCCTTTATCTGCTTCTAGCAAACAACACGGTAGTATTTAATTCTTTTATGATTAAGTTCACTCTGTAACATACAGTGACCACCATTTATTTGGGAGGCAGCAAAATGTATATCTTTTATTTGAGGTTTTTTCTACTACTTGTTGTACTCTTTTGATAGTAATAAATTCTATTCTCCTTCTAGATTTCAAATCAGCTACTGCTACATCTACATGCAATATAAAATCAATAATGAATGATCTACCAATAAGGTGGAATAGTTAGGAAGCTGTTTTGCTTCCAGGCATCATATACAATAATTACCAAGATATGTATTAGAAAGAATAGCCAAATGCTGTAATTTCAACAGTAAATTTGCATGTATTTTTAAAAACATAATCATAAATACAAGAAAACTATAAAGCTGGAAGAGCAGATAAGGTAAGATTGCTATGCATATGAAGGGTTTGCTTTTTGAAAAAAAAACTACTTAATTAAGATATTGAAACATTATCTGTATATTTTCCTCCTCTGTGAGATTCTCTTTCATAAATCACATTTGCATGGATATTTGCTAAGCAACACAGTCTCCGCTGCTGCAACAACAGTCTCTGCTTGGTTTGGTTTCCTTCTGCATTCTTGTTAATCTTCCCTTCTTTATTCACTTTCAAAGACACTGTGCAGGGCGTATAATCAATGGATACAGTAAACCTTACACTTCTGTAATGTTTATCTGAATAAACACACTGGTGTGGAACTATAAACCCAGGGATTCCACATGAAAGCAAAGTAGCACACAATGCCAGTTTATAATAAGGTAGAGTTTAAGACTCACATCTTATTTTAACACTGAGTATTAGGTATCTAGGCTGAGTCTAATCGCAAGTGTTCTATTTTGTAACTCTATCTAATATTTGTTTTGACAAAACTGCTGTTTCAAGCTGTGTTAAAACTTTGTCAGTATCAAAATCACCTAAAATTTACGTGTCTTAGATAATTAGTGTATTTAATGACTTCATAAAAAGAGATTCTGAAATTATCTGACAAATCATGGGGATACTTTATAAATATATTTACATTGCTGTTATACATATCTGCTATGTTATATATATAAATTATGTATGCACGTATTATATATGTGTTTTACATGTTGTTGTTACTTGAATTTTTTCTTGTTACTAAATATATTGAACTTAAAATAGTAATGTACTTAAAATTTAACTTTTTTAGGTTCATTTGTGTTATTACAATTTAGCTATAGCTTATGTCTCAGGGAGAGCCTTCTTTACTGCTTCTCCAATATGTATATGAAAAAAATATGATGAGGAAAAAAATTGAGAAAGAGAAAAGAAAGTGAAGTACTTTTGCATTATTTCCCAAGTATTTTTCTTTTAATTCCATCATTCGCATTATTGCCTTAATTTCCAGTTTTCTGAAAGTTCACAAGTCTGTAGGTCATAATCTTTAGCAGGTTAATTAAATTCCTAGTCAAACTAACATTCAGAGTCTGGCAGGCATGGGTTTATCGTGTTTTTATAAAATCGGAGATGGAAATTTAATTGGTAAGAATTTGATAGTGAGTTATTTTATGAGTTCCATGTGACGAAAAAGAAAGATACAAATAAAGTAATGTGTCTATGCCAAGTTAAAGTTTGAAACAATAAAAATAGTGGGGGTTAGTGTAGCCTTGCTTAGCAGGCACCCGAATTTAATGCTCAGTGATCCTGAACTGAACTGGGCTGCAACAATCCCCTGAAACCATGCCACTCAAAACAAGAGCAGATGGGCTCGGCGCCTGTGGCTCAACGGGCTAAGGCGCCAGCCACGTACACCTGAGCTGGCGGGTTCGAATCCAGCCCCGGCCGCCAAACAATAATGACGGCTGCAACCAAAAAATGGCCGGGCGTTGTGGGCGCCTGTAGTCGCAGCTACTTGGGAGCGGAGGCAGGAGACTCGCTTGAGCCCAGGAATTGGAGGTTGCTGTGAGCTGTGATGCCACCACACTCTATCCAGGGTGACAGCTTGAGGCTCTGTCTCAAAAAAGAAACAAAACAAGAGCAGATGAATGCAAGCTTCAGCAGAGGCCCAAGGAAGGCACAGTGCTAAAGACAGGCTTGGAATCTTCAGGAGGAAGTCCTTTGAAAGACGGAAGTGAAAAAAAATGCAACAGGTTAAAGAATAAATACATTTCAGGCCAGTGGAGGAGAGAAAAATTGTGTTTCCGGGTATATTAGTAAGTGTTCCGGGAAAGGATGGTGATGCTAAATGAAAGGGAAGAAAATTTTTTGAAAAGAAAAGACAGAGCATCTAAACACTTGGCTTACAATTTCTGATATAGTGTGTATTTATATGTAAAAACATTGATCAAAAACTGGTCAATCTGTCCAACCATCTGGGAAAAATTGGTTTTCTCATGGTAACAAAATTTGCTCTTTTAAAACTAGTTTAGGGAGGAAATACAAAACCTTTTCAATAAAAATGTTGTGAGGATAAATGAGATGTCACCCCAGAAATTTTTTAATAAAAATATGTGAGGATAAATGAGATAATACACTGAGAATATTATGAGCAACTTATACAAAAAACACTACATAAATTCATTGTATTCTTGTATTGTTATTATTATAAGTTTCCCCCACCCCATTAGTTACTGAATTCTTAATGTGTACAGTATTGAAAGAGAGAAGAAAAAATTTATAAAAGATGAGCACAAGTTTCTTATACAATAATTTAGATACCTCAAACAAAAATATTTAATAACAAGTAATCTATTTACAAAACATTGAATTACATATATGTGTTCTTCATTTACAAGTATTATTAATTTGAGACAAAGTTAACATTGGAAGAAGTGAGTAATGGAGTGTAATGAATTGTATTCATGTGTAAATCCATCAATTTACCACTAACTAATAATCTAAATGGTCCATTACTAATTTTAAGTATAATATCCTTGAATGATTTATCAGACATGAAGCATGCTTTATTGGCTTAATGCACAGGTATTATATAAAATGCATACAACAAATTCAAAATGACATGCCTAAAAGCTATTATTAAGTATTCATATTCATCCAATGTGAAAACACATTACTAAAACAGAGATAAACAAAGAGAATAGGTAGAGATTAGATTTTATTAAGTCATCTGCACCATTTGTGAATGTAAGCATAAAATGAAACAGTCAGTACATTTAATTTTCAATAGTATTTAAAGTTGTGACAAAAACTAGTGTTATGTTCAACACCAGTCCACACACCCACAATTATAAAAACAAAGTCCATAAACGTATCATAGAATGTTTTTTTCAGTTCATGCTGCTATTATTTACTACATTTAGATTAAGTTCATCTAATTTGATTTCTCTTATTTTTTAATGCAGAATTATAAACAGCGTGAAGTTTTTCATTAGCAATGAATAGTATCTTTATTTTTATAACTGGGACATTTTTCAGGCACTCATTTCAGAGAATAATTTCGATTGTGAATTGTCTTTGCCCATACTCATGAAATGATTTATTAAAGGGTCAAAAGAAGTGGCCGGGCATGAGGGTTCATGCCAATAATACTAGCACTCTGGGAGGCCAAGGAGTGGAGAGTAGATTGCTGCTGAGTGCAGGTGTTGGGGACCAGCCTGAATAAGAGCAAGACTGATCTCTACTCCAAAAAAGAAAAAAAAAGGTTAGAAAAGCAATACCTGTTTCTTTGCAACCCAAGAGTGTTAAGCCAAGTTTTTAGCATTGCCTTGATTCTAACTCCTGGTAGTACTTTATTCTCAAATCCAAAGGTTGTTCATACTGCCTTGTATTAGATGTTGCGTTTAGTGGTGAACTGTGTTAGGTACACTTGTAGCATCCATCTTTTCTCTTTTTCCCAACATCTTATGTTGCTTATATTCATGACTTCTGAGATGGGACAGTATGAGTAATTACATATAACTTGTATTTGGAAAAACCACACACACAGCCTAGCAGGGTTAGGTATGGGCTAGTGAACCTGACTGCTGACCTTTGGAAGCTGGCCACAAGGCTCTAGGCAAGCGGCTTGACCTCTCTGAGCTTCGATATCCTGATTGCCAATGGGGATAAGTGGAAGGGGGTGATGTGAGAGGCAGTAGGTAGTTTCTAGGACTCCAGTTTTGTTCTGTTTCCTAAGACAGTTTTGCTGTATCCTCTTAGACGTACCAAGAACAGCTGAGCCATGCTCCCTCCTAAGAAGTATGATTCTACCAAGAGTCTTGTCTTAGCCCCTGGGTTACCCACACTACCCAGAGGCAAGAACTAAGTGGGGCTGCCACTTAGTGAGCAATGAGGAAAGGGCTAGTGGGTATGAGCAGAGAGGGGGCTCATCCATGTTCATAATTAGGTTCAAGGTCTGCCTCCTTTAAGGAGTCTATTTGGACAAGTCTCTTATTCTTCTCTAGCTTCATATATAATTACAATATATAATTTCTGTTATACAGTGGCTGATTTTCAGTTACTATGAATGTTGTTTTTAAACACAGATAAATATATTCTTAAATGAAGAATTTGGTTTCCTTAATAGGATTGCAACTCCTCTATGGACAAAATCTGTGCTTTTTCTCTCCTTTTGTTCCCAACTACAGGGTAGTGTATTGCACAGAATGTAGAAAAGCCAAAGGTTTCTTAAGTGATGTTATATAACTTTTACCAACAACCACAAAAAAGGAAGGAGATGCTATATTTTCCCGCTCAATCCATTTCTTGCTGGCATTCTTTTCAGAACTCTGCACCAACATATAGTTTCCCTAAGAGAATGAGGTCTTTGAGCCCTAATGCCAATCAATACCTGGTTCCCTTCAATTGCTTCTGTTTCCTCAGGAAGATATAATTTGTCCTGATATTTTACCAGCTTGTTTTAGTTTGTAAAAGAGCCATTCTGAGGGCAAAACTTCAGAATATTCTATTTGATGGTTGACATTAGAAAGAAGCACCTTTTTCAATTAAATATTATTCTTCACATTATCTAAGTAAGGCATTTTACAGAAATATTTTCATTGTAACCCCCAGCAAAAGATGGTTTAATATAGATTATGTGACATTTTGCTACATACTCAATGAAAATGTGTGGTGGGAGCAGGGTTGGTATCATCCTGCGTCGTCGTCCGCAGCTGTCACCAACCTCAGCTGTTTGCACTCCGCAGTTCCTCTTTATCCAGGGGCAGAGAATGAGCTGAGAGAGAGCATCTCTATGTTACATTTTATTATGCAGACTATTTTTTAGCTAAGGAGTTAAGTGCTAGCTGCCTGCCTTTTCTACACGGGAACTGACCGGGACTAACAGCCAGAGCTGTTCCAGAAGTATTTTTCTCAGGCAGAGTCTGAAGAGCTTAGACTTCTAGTATTTTGCCAACAATCTATGAGAAGACAAGATCACAGCATAAGAATTTCAAATGTAAGAAATGGAACCATAGAATTTTTCCTTTCCAGAAGTACTGAAAGATCAAAAGAAGGAGGATGAGTTCGTTTTTCATGGAGTATACCATAAACTTTTGAGCTCTATTTTGCTGTAAAACTAAAATTTCAAATGAGGTGTATCCTCATCTTTCCTTTATCTTGATGCATTGAACATCTCAAATTGCCTGAAATATACATATGACACACTAATTTCCAGGACAACGTTTTCTCATTACAATCAGGATCTTTTTCTTTCTTTTTTAAAATTCAGATTGATAGGAGAGTACAAATGATTATGTTACATTGTTTCTCTAAGACAAAGTTCAAGTTGTAGTTGAGGCAGTTGAGCCCTTCATCTTTGGGGCGTGCTGTGCCCCCTCACAACGCACCCATCCGCTGACAGTGTACCAATCCTCCTCCCGTCTCTCTTTCCCTTTCCTCTCCTCCTGCCTCCCTCCACTTGAATATACGTGTATTATTCTCACATGGGCACGTAGCTAAGAACCCATTAATCAAAGCAAACAGACAACCCATAGAATGAGAAAAGATACTTACATGTTACAAATCTGACAAAGGGTTGATAACGAGAATCTACAAAGAACTCAAATTAATCAACAACAACAAAAAAGAACAAACAATCTCATCTATCATTGGGCAACAGACATGAAAAGAACCTTCTCTGAAAAAGGCAGGCAAATGGTCGATAGACACATGAAAACATGCTGACCATCTCTAATCATCGGAGAAATGCAAATCAAAACCACCCTGAGATATCACCGGTCCCCGGTGAGAAAGTCTCAAAGCTGCAGATGGTGGCACCAATGGAACACTTGGACACTGTTGGTGGGACTGCAAACCAATACAACCTTCATGGAAAGAAGGATGGAGAGTCCTCAAAGAGCTAAATGTAGACATGCCATTGGATCCTGCAATTCCATTCCTGGTAATCTATCCAGAAGGATTTATTTTTTAATAAAAAAATTTTGGAAACTAAAATTTTATTTTAAAAAAATGAACAATTTTTGAAAATTTTAAAACTGGCCAAGCTTTAAGAAATATGTAAAAATGTTCTATTCAACCAATTATGAAGGTGATGAGTCATGGATCTAAGGGTAGAAAACTAGTTGGGGGCCACATTTAGAAGGTCTCAAATGATAAGACATTTGGGACTTTATTCTTTTATCCATAGGGATGCTTTGAAAGTTTTTAGAATAGAAGAGTGGCAGGGAGAAATAGACTCAGAATGTTAGAAAAAAATTAATGCTGAAAATGTGCAAAAGAATTAGAGGAAGTAGAAGGAAATACCCAAGACTACATCCATATTAAGAAATGAATGCAATTAATGAAAAGGTCTGAATATCCTGCTTCAGGGAATAGCTCTCTGGACTCGGCTCCCATGATGCTGAGATGAATTTTCTGATTCCAAACTCACCCTTGTGTTGCCTTCACTTTTTCTGTTGCCTTGCATGGGGAAGCTCCTTCTCAATCTTCTGCTTTCCTCCCCTCCCTTCCTCCTTTCTCTGTGTCCTCCAGGGCTCCTCCCATCCTTTGTCTTTCCTTTCTGTTGCTTCACCACCTCTTTTCTCCTCCCTCCCCATCTCCTCCCCCTTCTTCCATCCTTCTCTCCCTCTCCTCCCCTCCCTTCCTCTCTCTCCCTCCCTCCCTCACTCTCCTTCCATCCCTCCCTCCTCTACCTCCCTCTCCCTCCCTCACTCTCCTTCTATTCCTCCCTCCTCTACCTCCCTCTCCCTCCTTCTCCCTCCCTCACTCTCCTTCCATCCCTCCCTCCTCTACCTCCCTCTCCCTCCCTCACTCTCCTTCTATTCCTCCCTCCTCTACCTCCCTCTCCCTCCTTCTCCCTCCCTCACTCTCCTTCCATCCC
>CAUYRH010141024.1:0-10985 GCA_963574655.1 Perodicticus potto
CTTCTTAGCAAAGTATCTCAAGAATGGAAGAAAAAGTATCCAATGTACTCAGCCCTACTATGAAGCTAATTTATAGCTGTCATATGAATGGTATAACCCAACTATAACACAAGAATATAGGGAAAGGGGAAAGGGTAGGGAGGGGAGAGGGAATTGGGGCAGAGGGAAAGTAATTGGTGGGGCCATACCAACGGTGCATCTTAGAAGGGTACAGAACCTTGCTAAATGCAGAATACAAATGTCTTCATATAATAACTGAGAAAATGCCAGGAAGGCTATGTTAATCAGTTTGATGAAAATGTTTCAGATTGTATATGAAACCAGCACATTGTACCCTTTGATTGCACTATTGTACACAGCTATGATTTAATGATAAAGATAATAAAATAAAAAAAAAAGATATGATTTTGTTCTTTTTGGTAGCTTATTGTATCTCCTTTTTGTGTATATAGCACGTGTTCTTTGTCCAATCCTCTCTTGATAAATACTTAGGATGAGTCTATATCTTTGCTACTGAGAATAGTGCAGGTATCATTTTCAGGTATCTTTTCCTCTGGGTAGATACACAATAGTGGGATTAGTAGATAGTTCTTAGAGACTTCTCTATATACCATTGCTGGTGTCCAGTGCTTGGGGAAAATCCCATATTTGGTCATGGAAGTCATCTTTTTGTGTTTAGAGAAAAGCATTATTTGAAGATTTTTGCATTTATCTTCATCAGTTATATTAGTCTGTAGTTGTTTTTTTTTGTTGTTGTTGTTGTGTTCTTGTCTGGATTTTACATAAGGGTGATGTTAGTTGCTTTTTTGTTTTTTTTGTACATTTAGCAGGATTCAGCTGTGAATCCATGTGGTCCTAGGATTATTTTTTTTATTACTAATTGAATCTCACTACTTATTATTGATCTTTTCAGGAGTTAATTCTATTTCTTTTCTTCTTCTTCTTCTTTTTTTTTGTTGTTGTTCAATCTCAAGAGGTTGTATGATTCCAGGAATTTATTTACTCTAGGTTTTCTAGTTTATGATGGCTCATGAAAGTTTCAGGTGATCTTTGGTATTTCTGTGCAATCAGGTGTAATGTATTTTATTTCATGTCTGATTGTGTTCATTTGGAACTTCTCTCTTTTATGTTAGTCTAGCTAGTGGTTTATCAATTTTGTTCATCTTTTTTGAAGAATCAGCTTTGTCTCATTAATTATTTGTCCTTTTTTTGTTTTTGTTTTATTTGTTTTACTCTTACCCCTTTTCTTCTGCTAACTTTGGGTTTCACTTTTTTTTTTATTTTTCTAATTCCTTCAGACGTAGTGCTACATTATTAATTTGTGATCTTTTTACCTTTTTGTAATAGGTGTTTAATTATTTCAACTTCCCTCTTAACATTGTTTTTACTATACCCTATGGTTTTGGTGTGTTTAGTTTTCATCATCATTCATTTCAAAATCTTTTTAATTTCTATCTTTATGTCTTTGTTGATCCAGTGATCATGCAGGAGCATGTTATTTACAGAAACATAATTGTCCAGGTACTACAATAGCTTCTGAAGTTACTTTTCAGATAATTTCTAGCATTGTTCGGCTGTAGTCTTAGAAGGTCCTTTGTATGATTTGATTTTACCTTTTTTTTTTTTAAGATTTGTGTGGCCTAATATATAGTTTATCTTAAGCAATATGTGTGCAGTTGAAAATAATTTATTTTTTGTAGTTGTTGGCCAAAATATGTTGTAAATCTCAGTTAAGCTGAAATTGCTGTATGTAAAATTTAAGTCCTATATTTGTTTATTTTTTGTCTCAATGACCTGTCTAATGCTAGATGAATGATATTGAGGACCCCAATTATTCCTATCTGTCTCTTTCTTTAGATCTAGAATATTTCTTATGTGAATCTGGGAGTCATTTCTGTCAATCTTTCTTTTAAGTGGAGCTGTGGTCCATTTATATTCAATGTTAATATTGATTTTGAAGCTCTATTATTGTCTCATAGATTTTTAAAAAACTGAATGCTTTGTTTCTTTTCATGTCATTTTCTCATGTGATATGATGAAATATTGTCATTCTGCCCCTTGACTCCTTTCTCTTCCCATTTATGTGATTGTTTTATAAAACCTTTGAGTTTTATATTTTAATGTGTTTTTCATGATGATCAATATTGACCTTCCATTTCTGTGCTTAAGACTAGGTGTGAAACCATTTTTTTCTGAGAGCAGTTTAGTCCATATTTTGCATATTTTGCACATACTTTTCCTTTGTGTTTTAAGGTAAGGTATCCACCCTCTATTCAGTCCTGGATGTAGGACTATTTATTAGGGTGGAAGATAATGTTCAGCAACAAAAGTAACAGAAACTGGCATTCTGTTACTTTCTCAAAAGGCCCAAATGACACAATTAGGGAATTCCCACAACACAAAACAAGTTCTTAAGTTATGTTAAATTTATCAAGCTTTTTAGGCTTGTCACAGATCGCTTTGTTTTTCTAAGTCATCAAAATCTATATAAATTGTCTTAACTGGATAACAGTCTTGCATGTCTATCACGGTATAATTTAATATGGTATCCTACCCAACCCTTCCTCTCTCACCCTCAAAAGAGGCCATTTTATGATGCATTGCGCACAAAGAGGAAAATTATCTTTAAATTTTGATACAGTATAAGGAAAATATGGTTGGTGTTTCACAAATGAGTGGACACCATTTTTTATTCTGTATATTTTTAAATAAGTCATGAAAAAACTTTATAAAGACATCTGTGATTATTCCAAAAGAAAAAAACGGACTAAGGGAGACAAATTCTCTCAATATTTGCTTGTCTGAGAAAAAAATTATCTCTAGCTCGTTTATGAGTTTGTTACCAAAAAGATACAAAATTCTTGAATGACTATTTCTGTTAGCACTCATTCTCTTTCTGTCTTTAAAGTTTCTAATAAAAGCCTACTTTTTGTCTACTTAGGTTTTCTTTATAGTCAATTAGAAACTTATTTTGCTAATTTTAAAATGCTTTCTTTCACTTTGACTTTAAACATTCTAAATATAATAAGCCATGGTGAAGTCCTTTTTGCAATGTATTTGCCCAGGGGATTTCTAGGCCTCTTGAATCTGGAAGAGTAACTTTCTTGAATAGGAAGTTTCTATGGATTATTTCTTTAAATAGTTTTTCTAAATTTTTTGATTTCTGTTACCCATTGGGTATACCAATAATTAATAAATTTAATCACTTTGTGTAGTCCAGGTGTCTTTGTTTATTCTTTTTTTCTTAGTTTTATCTGACTAGGTTATTTCAAAAACATAATTTAAGTGTTTAGATTCTTTTCTCTGCTTGGTCTAGTCTATTATTAATATTTTCTAATGTATTTCATATTTCTTTTTTTATAATTTTTATTAAATCATAATTGTGTACATTAGTGCAATCATGGGGCACAATGTGCTGACTTCTGAAATATTTTCATTGAACTATTTAACAAAGCCTTTATGGCCACTTAATCACTATATGAAGACATTTATATTCTACATTCAGTAATTTTCACTTGTACCCTTGTAAGATGCACCGTAAGTGTGATCCCACCAATCACCTTCCCTCCACCCATTCTTCCCCCTTCCCTCCCCTCCCTTGATCCTTTCCCCATTTCTTGCTATAACTGGGTTTTAGCCTTCATTTAAAAGCTATAGATTAGCTTCATAGTAGGGCTGAGTACATTGGATACTTTTTCTTCCATTATGAGATGCTTTGCTAAGAAGAATATGTTCCAGCTCCATACATGTAAACGTTATTTTATAGTTCTTTTAAATAGTTTTTCAGTTCACAAATATCTGGGCTTTTTTTTTAAAGATATTTTTCTGCTTGGTAAATATCTCATTCATAAATGGATTAATTTGCTGATTTCTCTGAATGTCTTTTAGATTTTTCTCACATCTCATGAGATAAAACAGTAGTTTGAATGATTATCTGGTATTTCAAGGAATTATTTCTGATTGGGATCTTAATTCTGTGATATTTGTCATGATCTTTTACTGGCATTGATGCAGGACAAGGCAGCTCTGCAACTGCTGCCTTGGCCCTGGCAGCGCTGATGCTGTGGTGGTTGGAGAAACCATCTTGCGAAAGGGCTGGACCTGTGCTGAAGGGCCGCGCCTTGCTGTCTGCTCCTCATGCAAATCTGATTGGTCAATATCATTTCAGTTTCCAGGGCCCGGGTCCTCACTAGACAGCTGGCTGTAACTGATGAAGACCCACCCCTAAGAAGTTCCAGCAAAACAAGTCCCTGGGACTATATAAACCCCTGAGCAGAGAGCTCAGGGGCAGACTATAGCAGGATGTCGAAGAGAGAACAGCTAAGAAGCAGACCTCGGCTGGACCTTGGAGAGGGAACAGAAAGACCTGCCTGTTCCCCTCCAGAGCAGACCTCGGCTAGACCTCGGAGAGGGAACAGGAAGAGCTGCCTGTTCCCCTCCAGAAGCAGACCTCGGCTAGACCTTAGAGAGGGAGCAGGAGAGTTTGCTCCCCTCCTGGGTCCTCTTGCCTGGAGGTTTGGTTTTTCCTCCACTGGTAATTCTTCTTTCCTGTAAATAAATCCTGACTTACCACTACTCTTGTGGTCCGTCGATTCCTTCTTTGAATCACCTGAGACCAAGAACCTGAAATTCCGGCATCAGCATCATATTTTCTTAAACCTAATGGAGCAGTTATTCTTCCAATTTTTTGAAATTGCTTTCATGGGGAGAATTTTTTGCTAAAGATATATAGGTATTATTAATTTTACTTTACAAAGTAAGAGCCTTCTACCAATTAATCTCAATGTTGATGTTAATTGCCCTACTTTATTGAATATGTAGTAAGCATTTCATGAAATTTGATGATGAAAATCTTACATTTTAATATTTTATACATTTCAACTGATAATATTCCAATCTTGATTGGCTCATTTAGTGGAAGCAATGGCTCTATTTGACCAATTGCATATGTACCAATATTTGACAAGGATTAAGTTACATAAGAACTATTGTAGTAGCCAGAAAACATGCTGTATTAAATTTTCAAGTGTAAGATAATATTATAGAGATTGCCTTGGAAATATAAGAGAAAAATAATGGCCTAGTTCTGTATTGCTGCCTAGAAAAATCCCTCCAAACCTAGTGACTTGAAAATGACAATATTCATTATCTCCTAGATTTTTTGGTCAGGAATCCAGGAATGGCTTAGCTGGTCCTCCAGCTCAGAGTATCATAGGGCTGCAATTAAGGTTCAGGTTCGAGCCACAGTCCTCTCAGTGGCAGAATCTATTTTGAAGCTGACTCAGTAGTTGTTTATAGAATTAATTTCCTTGCAGGTTGTTGAACTGAAGACCTTAGTTCCTTGCAGAATATTAGCCACAGGCTAACCTCATTTCCTTGTTACTTGGTCTTCTCCGTAGTATAGTTCACAACACAGCAGCTTGCTTTGTTAAAGTGTGCATTACTAAAGACATGCATTTCCTCTTTTTCAGTTAAATAACAAAGTGGTTTGGTCCATTTATTGAAATTTCAATTCTGGAATTTCCCCCCCTCCCCAATTTTTCAGTTGCAATGTAGTTGTTATTTGAGGATATTATGCATAGATTTGCCTTTAATTGAAAAATAAGATTTTGTGTGTTATTTGAATGCAAGCCATCACAAAAAACTTATCTTTCTAACAAACAATACTACTTTACCTCTGTCTTAGTGCACTTGTGGTGCTTTAATAAAGTACCTGAGACCTAGTTACTTACAAACAACAGAATCTTGTTTCTCACAATTCTGGAGACTAGAAGTTCAAAATCAAGGCTCTGATGGGTTTGGTGACTGGTGAGGGGCCAATCTCTGCTTCTAAGATGGTACCTTTTAGCTGCATCCTCCAGAGGAATGAATGCTGTGTCCTCACATGATTCAAGCGATGGGACAGCAAGGGGATGGATAGGATGAATTTTCTCCACTCAACCCCTTTTGTAAGGACTCTAATCCCATCTGTGATAGTAGAGCCCTGATGGCTAAAATCATCTCCTAAAAGGTCCACCTCTTAGACTATTACATTGGGGATTAAGTTTCAGCATGAATTTTGGAGAAGAAACAAACATTCAAACCACAGCAACCTCCCTCTCAACAAATCAGTTTCTTTCACTTTGTCCTTGTATTACAAATTCTACTGGTAAATTGTATTATACCAAATGTTTTCTAACATAATAGACCCTTAATATACATTATTATTTCAAGTGTATTTTAAACTAAGTCTAAAAATGTAGTTTCTGATGTATACAAATACCAAATCTGATTTAAAGCAAGTGTACAAATACCAAATCTGATTTAAATTTGCTGAACACATGATAGATGTCCTAAATGTCTTTCTTTCTTTATTTCTCTAGATAGCACTTTGTATCATTTGACATACAGAATGTTTCCCTTGTGTAGTTATTCAATTCACTGTTTCCTCCACTAGAATGTAAACCCCATGAAGGAAAATATTTTCATTGGTATCGTTAATGCTACAGTAGGTTCAGCACACGGTAGAAACTGATAAAATATTGATAGAAGGAATGAACTGATGTATGCCCACATAAGCCATGTGTGAAATAATAATAAAATGCATTTCTGTCATTCATTTCCCAGATGATAGGAGAATCTTTTATTCTAATGAGGCACTCTTGATGGGTTCCTGGGTGGGGTCTGATAACCAGAAAATACAATCTATGGTTTGAAGCTTGGTACTTTGTGCTCTACTTCCCACGCTCTAAGGAGGGGAGAAGGTCTAGAGCAGCAGTTCTCAACCTATGGGTCACTACCCTTTGGGGGTCAAAAGACTCTTTCACAGGGGTTGCCTAAATACATCCTGCATATCAAATATTTACATTACAATTTATAACAGTAGCAAAATTACAGTTATGAAGTAGCAACAAAAATAATTTTATAGCTGGGGGTCACTACAACATGAGGAACTGTATTAAAGGGTCATGGCATTAGGAAGAGAACCACTGATCTAGTGATTAAGTTAATCATACTTACCTGATAAAATCTCCACAGATATCTTGAAAGTAGGGACTCTGAAGAGCTTCTGGGCTGGTGAGCCCATTCATGTGCCAGGAGATTGGTACATCCTACTTCCATGGGGACAAAAGCTTTTGAATTCAGGGCCCTTCCAAACTGATCCTGTACTTCTTCATCTTTCTCTCTGTACCTTTTGTAATATCTTTTATAATAAACCAGTAAACATATGTAAATGTTTCCCTGAGTTCTGTAATCAACTCTATCAAATGATCAAATCTGTGGAGGAGGGGGTTATGGGAACCCCTCATTTTTAGCCATGTTGGACAAAAGTTGCAGATAACTTGAGACTCACCATTTGTGACTGGCATCTGAAGTTAGAAAGAAGTCTTATGGGATTGCATCTTTATCCTGTGGGGTCGTCACTAACTTCAGGTACATAATGTCAGAATTGAATGGAATTAATTATAGGACATTAGTTGTTGTCTGCAGAGAATTTGAATATTTCTTGGAAATCCTCTACATATTTAGTGTCTAATTTGAATCATTATAGATTTTTTCCCCCTATATACCACAAACCTTTAAATTTCTTTTTAAGAAACATGATTCTTTCTAGGCCTCTCCCAATTTTATACTAACCTTTGAGAATATGCTGAAAATTATTTATTTTGATAATTTACCACCATCAATGTAATAGTCTTTCCAGGAATTTAAATATTTCTCATTAAGGGATCATAAGTCTTATTTTTCCCACTTTCTAAGTAAAAATGGAATTTTTCCTTTTGATAATGTTTAAGTCTATTACTAAACTTTCTGGAACAAGAAAAGTTTCTGGTAGAAATATAGAGAAATCACAAAATAAGTAAATAACTTATTAAAAGCTTAAGGAAGAAAAATACTGTTATTTTCTCTAATGCCAAAGTAAATGCTTTATAAAATAGTTAAATTAAAATATTAGAAAACATAATTCTTATGAATTTCAATAACCACTAGGTTATGTGATTACTATTTTTAACTCTTACTTATTCATACATTGTCTTAGAATATGCCTTCACACCTCAATCCATTTCTGAAAGAAAAGAATCACTGGCAGGCTTATTTATATCCTGACAATTACTGAGCATTGAGCACCTTAGGAGTTCTTTATAGCTCTGGCTATTTAACTTTAGGGTATTTTTTTAAGGATATCCAAGACCACCCTTATGCTCAATGATTTGATAAAAGACTCCCAGGACTCAGCATCTTTTATGTGCACACTTATGGTGTATTATAGAAAAATGATATAGGCAAAGAGAAAGGGCTCGTGGAATAAAGTCTAGGAGAAATCAGGTGCAAGCTTTCAAGTGTCCTGTCTGAGTGTAGTTGCACAATATGCCCTTAACTCTCCCCAAAATAATACATAACAGCAAGTACAAAGTTTTGCCAACCAGGGAAGTTACTCCAAGTTTCACTTCCCAGTGTTTTTATTAGGGACAATTATATAGGCACATATTCCCTGCATGACTGACCAACTACTCAGACTCCAGATTACCAGAGGAAAAAAACAAGTGTTCACTGTAAAACACATTGTTGCCATAAACTACCTGGTCAGACTAGTACAGGCAGAATATTCCAAAAGCTCACGGATCAGTTCTTGGGAGCCAGCTAAGGGCCTTTTCAGAAAACTGGCCTTCCTTGGGAATGTGCAGAGTTTGAGCAATACAGAACTCTTGATCTCTTTCCTACACAGGTGTACACCCTGTGTTTACCACTCTAAAAGACAGCTTTATGAATAATAATCTCTAGAGTCTTCTTTAGTGTTCTGTTTTCATCTCTCTTCAAACATCAAAAGTCAAAAAGAATAAAAAAGGGAAGGGCATTATTATTTAACACTATAAAGTACCATCACTGTCATCTTCTATAAATAGGATGGGTACTGATCTCCTTAAAACCAAGGAGAAATCAAAGAAATTACCCTTTCCTGAGTAATCCTTTGTCAATTAAGTTGTATAATCACTACTGTATAAATACTACTGTATTTTTTCCTTTTAGCAATCACTCTGTTATGAGGATATATATTTACCTTTTTTGCTATTATCCATATAGTATAAGTAACAGAGAAAATTGGCTAAAAATAGCTCTTTTAAGCCAAAGCTTGAAACAACTATCCATAAAACTATTGACTTTAATTGCAGTTTAAAAATCAGTTTGCTGTGTGTGTGTCGTTTTCTTTGAATAAAAAATTTAAGCATCACCAGAGAGTAAAAATTCTAAAATTTGAATTCGTTCATTCCATTGGCCAGATAACACTTGTATCATTAGGAATGAGTTTCATCATCATCATCATGATACGCATCATCATGCAAAATTCCTATACACATATAGTGACAAATATCCAGGGATTTAATTATCTTTCATAACGAAAGAACAGAGTTAGGCATCCTAGAGATGCTGTTGTTGACCTAAGACGCTATGAAAGACTCAGGCACATTACATTTTTTTCTTACTCCTGTAGTATGTTGATTTTAGAGATCATTATTGCTGCCTCAGAGTCATCAACTGGCTGGTATACCAGCAGGTTTTACAGTGTCATTTCAGACAGGGTAAAAGAATTGTAGGAAGTAGTGATGGTATATTTCTAGTAATAGATCATTAACCAGAGAGGTTTCACATGGTCAACCTTAGCTGCAAGGGAGTCTGGGAGATCAACTATTTTTTTCTTTTATAGCTTCCACAGAAAAGGCAGTTAGGGGAAAAGAGAGTTGAAAATAGATATCAGATAACCCAACATACGATTACAACTACACGGTTTCTATGCATATAAAATTACAGATGTAGAGATATGTATTTAAATATATAATATATTTTTCCAAATGATAGCATATAATAATGTTTAAACCTAATTTTTGCTCTTAAAATATTTATTAGACACTTTCCTTATCAAATGTAGATATATTTTCATACTTTGTGAAGGTGCAGATTATATGGATATATCATAATTATCCTTACCAGTTTCTGATTGATAGATATTCATATATTTAGATGTCAGTGCTATTATCCATGTGCTGCAGTGAAAAATCCTAGAATATCTGCTCTTTTGCACTTGTGTGAGTATATCTTTAGATAAATTCTGAATTAGAAAGTATGTACATTTTATTTAAAGACAAATAAAAAGTGGTTTTGGGGGAGGGGCTTTAAGATGGCAGCTGAGTAACAGCTTCCTTGCAACTGGGCACGGTGAGACTGGGGAGAGAAGACTTCAGGCATCTCTGGCTGGCTGGATCTGCCCAGAAACATCCCTTTGGGGACACAGGGAGACAGGGAGACAGTGTGAGACTTCTGGACCCCCTGAGGAAGGCAAAAGCAGTGGAAATATGGCAAGTGGTTGCGTTGGTTCTTTCGGTCTAATTCTATCAGCAGCTGTGGCTGTAGCAGTGAGATTGCAAACTGGAAAGGCCTTACTTGTGAACTGTCTGGGTTTCTTTTGGACTTGGCACTCGGTTGAACTGCCTTGGGAGAACTGGGGCAAGAGTGTGGAGATCTTTGAGTGCTGTCTGGGGCTCCAGATTGAGCCACTGAGCCAGAAGGAGCTACCAGTGTTTGGTGGTGGGCTGTGTGGAGCCATCATAGGAGAACTGCCCCGGCAAGCTCCACCCTCAGGGTCGCAGAACAAGCATCGGGTGGGAGTGAGTAATCTAGTGACTGAGCAGCCTAAAGGCGGGGACTGAGATGCCTTGCAGCCTTAGCCCTCAGGGGCATAGGGTGAGACTGGTTTTGGCACACTAGGCAAGTGGATAGCCAATTAAGGCGTGATCTCAGTGATAAGTGCTTTCCTGGGAAAGCTTCTGCTTAGCCCAAGTTAGTAATTAAAAGTGCCTTCTAAGCAGGCTGAGGAGGATTTAAACTCTCCACCCTGTGGGGTTTGAGAAATCATTAGAGGCCTCTGGTCTCCATTTTGCACAGCCGTATCAACACTGTGATTAACATATCATACCCTAGAAGATCACCTCTTGCCCAGACAATATCAG
>CAUYRH010141025.1:0-10018 GCA_963574655.1 Perodicticus potto
ACGTTGCCTTTAAAGGGGTGGAGCATATCAACTCTTCTCTCCTTAAGTGTGGACTGTGCATTGCTGCTTTTTTCCAAAGCAAAGTATGCTAACAGGAGGAAAACAATAACTTCAAATTTATGTAGAACATAAATTTCTTAATGCTGTAATTGGGTAAATGAGGTGAAGGCTATGATGATTAGTAGGATGTAAGCACTCCAATTTGTACAAATAATCAACACATTGAATCCCATAATGGAATAAATGTATACATGATCTATGTACAAATGACTTAATAAAAAAAATACTAAAAAAAAAAAATGAGACAACTTGACCAACAGTACTTCAGATAGGTGATCAATGTTAATGTCAAAAATCATGTTGCTAGAATGTATTATAGGTATAATGTGAAGAAAGTGGTACTTTAAATCTAATGCATTTTTCCCCCAAAAGCTCATAATCCCAGTCTAAACATCAGACTACTCTAAATGAAGGATAGTCCATAAAATACTTGACTAATCGTTCCCCAAATTGTGAAGGAAGAAGGAGGAGAAGAAAAAGAAAAAAAAGGAGGAGGAGGAGAAGGAAAAGAAAGAAGAGGAAGAGCAAGAGGAAGAAGAAAAGAAGAAGAAGAAGGAGAAGAAGATTCTGCCAAAGTCTCATAGCAAAAGAGGAGCCTAGGGACACACGAAGTAAATGTAATTTGGTCTCCTGGATAAGATCCTGGCACGAGGGACATATTGCCCATTGGGCATAAACTAAGGAATATTGAAAAGAATGATAAACTTTAGTCATCATAATGTATCAATATTGAATGATTAATTGTACAAAATACATCTTACTAAAGTAATACATTAATAACAAGGGAAATAGGGTGTCAGGTATATGGGAAGTTTCTGTACTAGCATTCTCGATTTTCCTGTAAATCTAAACTTTAAAAAATTAAAGTCTACAAAGAAATAAAAAGCCCTGTATTATCAAGGGACCTCTTCCTCCAAAATATCTTTGTAAATGAGTGCATTTAACATTTTTCAAAGAAACATGAGTTTCTGAATATTCCAAAGGTTTTAAATTTTTAAAAACTTGTGAAAATGAAATGTATTCAAGGAACTATTAAACACTATTTTTAAATTGATCTCTAAGACCTCTTCTATTTAAAAAAACCCATGATTCTCTACCCCCATGTTCTCAGAGCAACAAGAAATGAATTCAGTGTTCTGAAGATTAAATAGAAATTATATACAAACATGGGCATGAATTTGAGAGAACATTGTAGTTTTTTAGAAAATAGCTATCAGGAAAATAGCTAGAAAAACAGAGTGTCATCAAGACCTCACTTCTTACAGGTCATTTTTTCCTCCAACCAATATTGAAATTTCAAGACCGGAAAAGACTAAAGAAACATGAAAATATGTGTAAGGAAAGGTCTCACTATTGAAAATTTGCTGATGATTGCAAATGAGTATCCAAAGTGGAATGGGAAGTTTTAGCAAGAGATTTTGTGTCATGTATCCTACAAACTTGTGTCATAGCCATTCTCTAAATATACTTTGATTTTGGAAAACTTTGAATACACACCAGAACATTTTCTCAGTATTGGCTTGAATCCAAAAACTTAAAATGCTATCCAAGACAAATAGGAATAATAAGATTTATAGAAACATATGTCTAATCCAACCTATACTGACTTGTGTTAAAACTGCTCTAGGTAATATTTTTTAAGCCGCAAATATGATATCAGTTAATTTTTTCTTCTTTTAAGATCAGAAAATAAAACTGAGTATTAAAAATGTATGCTATGAATCTCTAGAGCAGTGATTTTCAACCAGTGTGCTGTGAGGAGATCTTAGGTGAGCTGCAAAAATTTTTAAAGATCATTAATTAAATTATTTTTGAAAAAAGTTCAAAGCTTTATTTTTATCGCTCTTTTTAAAAAATTAATATAACGTAAATGTGCCATGGAAGTTCAACCATAGATTTAAGTATGCTTTGAGATAAAAAGGTTGAAAAACACTGGTCTAGAAGAAAAAGCCACTGTGGGAAGCCTGACCTCTACATATGATATACTTTGTTTTTTGTTCACATTAAAAGCGGGGATGGATTAGGCCCATTGTCTATCCTTCTCATCTTGTACATATCTGAGACTATGTTACCTCTTCCAAGAGCACCTCTACAACTAGAGAGAGTTGTCTACATCTTCAGATCGCTGTTGGAAACTCTATGTTGAAAACACAAAACACACCTGCTGGATTTTGTATTTCCTGAAATACTTAGAATAAATGTGTCATTTTGCTTCCCAAAGAAGGCAAAGGAAAACTATGATGAATACAGGCACAACCCTGCACTTTTACTCCATAGAACTGAAGGAAACCATGCAGAGTCATTGTCTTCTTTTTCTGTGTCAGCCCTTTGTATCTATAACATCTTGCTGTCACTTAGCAAAGTGCCCATATTTGAATGCTGTTAATTAACTATAACAAGGGTAAAACTATGCGTTCCTTGGGACCCCAGTAGGCGGACAGATCAGGTTATACAACTGCAAGAGCATATTGTAATATTTGGCATAGAACAATAGAAAAAACCCTATTGCTCATATTTATTTCAAGCTTAGAACTCCATTACAGTAAATAGACCTCACACAAGGACACCTTAGGATGGGCACCTGTGTGACAACTTCACATCTCTTTGCTTCTGTGTATGTGCACCTTGAAATGAGAGTGCTTCCTGGACACTGTATCTTACCTACAGATTTGTCTCAGGCTGTCCCAATATATTGTGATTAAGGGTTTCTAGTGACACTATTATTTTCATCTAGCCATGTTCAGGTCTCCCTGAGAAATAAAACAGCTTACTGAAAGCTGGATTAAGAATTAATGACATTATCCCTGGTAATGGGCAAAGAAACACCTGATCAGTGGTGCTACTCTTAGATCACCCAGGGTAAAGTAAACTAGCCCCTTGTTTATCCGAGCTTGTGCCTGTCCATGGCCAAAGCTGCTTTGTGCCTGGGGCACAGAAATGAGAAAAAAAAAAAAAAAGAATTAATGACATTGCTTAAATCCTCCTCAAGTTGCCATTTACAGTTCCTGGCCTTCCCAACCCCAAGCCTTTCCTCAGAACACTCTCCTGTGTGTGTTCAATTTTACACTGAACGAATTCACTTCTGGGGCTTAAGTCTATTACATTCAGGTACTCATCACAGTGAGATTGTTGTAGAAACACAATGGGGAACATAATATAGTAATTTAGCGTGCAGTTCACAAATCTTACATCACTGTCCCATCCCCTTTCTGCTGGAGGTTGGAGGTTCACTATATTATATTGTTTTGGGTGAATGAAAAAACATCCATTGTCTTCTAAATATGGGCCTTTATGTGGGGAGAAGGTCACAGCCTTATTTTAAGCTTATGAGATTTGGAGAACTCTAGTAGAAGGGGAAAATACCACATTTCTCTTATTTATGAGTGTCTTTGAACCTAAGAAGGGTCTCATTTGTATACATCTAGATAATCTATCTATATATTTAAGGAGTTTCCAAAGCAAGGCAGAGGATTGTAACCTTGAAAATAACATAAAATAGCTATTGCAAAATGTTGTAAATATTAGTTGAACACAATGAGACATTTGCTAAGGGCTGAAGAACTAGAAAATTGCAGGCATTCAAGAGAAATATCTCTTACTTTAAATTCACTTGCAGTTCCTAGTAGCTGAAAGCTGCCAAAGGAAAAGAGGAAACAACAACAACAGCAACAAAATCCCTCATAAGTTTAATAGCCACCCATTGATAGTAAATGTGAAGAGGACCTCTCCAAACACAAAGGTGATATGTAGAGCATCCTGCTTTATTAAAGGCCCTGCCCTCTGTCCCATAAATGGCAAGCTCTGAGTAGCATACATATGGCAACACTTTGTGATATTCTTCAGTGGAATTTTATATTAATTTCTTGAAATAAAGTCTTTGCCTAACTCTAAACATGTTTATCTCACTTTTTTTCTAATCCTGATCTCCATCAATCAGTCATGTCATCTTTTAAGAAACACAAGAAAAAACAGACAAATTCCTCATAAAGAAATTTTTGACAATACAAGATTGAGTGTCATTCTAAACAATCTAGCCTCAGAAACTTTGGCTATACCCCTATGTCTTCCCTATTCTCTAGGATGTGTTAAAAGGGAAATCAAAGTAGTACAAAATGACATGATACAGAAGCCACAGTTTGATTTTAAATTAATTTTACAACTGCAGCTTAATTTACAAAGGAACCTAGTAGAGTGTCCAGAAAAGATGGATAAGTATGTTGTACAACAAATTTGGGAACTGAGGGCTCTCAGCACCTGTTTCCAAAGACACACAATCAAAGTTAACATTTAATGTGTCTACACAGAGTGTATGGGGCCAAGTGGGAAAACAGCAGAACTGAGAAAACCTCTTTCACCCCCATTTAGTCAAGAAGTATACACAAGAAAACCCATACTGCCCATAGATTTGCTGCTTTCTTGAAGATATTACTCCCTCATCTAGAATGTAAGCTTCCTGTGGGCAGGGATAAGGCTGGATCTTCACCAGAACAGTGCATGAGACTGTGAATGATCTAAAACTCTGTGTTGAAAGAATACTGGCAATAAACTATAAGCTCATAGACCAAATAAACAGCTGTTACAGACTGAATCGTGTTCCCTCAAAATTCATATGAAGTTCACAGAACTTGAAAATATGATAGTATGGATATAGTTTGGAGATAGTTCCTTTAAAAAAGTAATTATCTGTACAGAAACTTCTTACCTTGATCAGGTCCCATTTCTTTATTTTTGTTGTACTAGCACATTAACAAGTACAACAATCCCAGGTTCATAGGAGAGACAAAGTCATCGAAATTCATGTAGGCAGGAGGGAGAAGATGAGTTGAGTAAAGTTCCCCCCCAATAAGTACATGGCATAGATTTATGGCACACTGCTGGGGTGAAGTTCACAACTATAATGCAGATCTTAACTTTACAAAAGCAAACTATGTAACCTAATTATAGGTACCCCCATATTAATCTGTAATGTAAAAACATAAGTAATTAAATAAAGCCATAGTGTGGCACTCTAACTCAATATGTCTTATGTCCTCATAAAAAAGAATTAGGACACATGGTAAAATAAGGTGAATGCATAAGTTCTCAGAAATCATGTGAAGACACAGGAAGAAGGCATCCATATGTAAGTCAAGGAGAAGTCAAGGAAAGAGGTCTCAGGAGAAACCAACCATCTCCAACTTCTGTTCTGCAGAGCTATAAGAATACAGATTTCTGTCATGCAACCAACTCTGTCTGTGGTATTTTACTTTGGCTGCTCTAGCAAATTAAGATAATACCTAAGAAAGAATTGCCAGAAAAAATACTGGGGATGCTCCATCAAGTTTGAGTTTTTGAAAATCAGATAACATTAATGATAATAATAATCAGTAGTACTAGTAATTGTTGAATAAAGATGTTCTGTGCAATATTCGGGACATCCTTATAGTAGAATAAAAGAAATAAATAAGTAAATGAAAACTTAAATCTGAAAAATCATCCTTTGAATTTCAAATTTCCCTGAGTATCCTATATTTTATTAATTAAATTTGGCGACCCAAACCTATGACATATGCAGGAGGCATTATAGAAAAGGTGCTATAGTAACTGGATATGAAAAAATAAACGTATTTCATGGGGGTGAAAGAATACCAGGGCCAGAAAAATCAGTATGAACAAATGCCCCTGGAAATTCCCATCAATTTCCTCCACTGTGTATGCACCGCAGCAGCCCATAGCTCAGGAGCATTTTAAGTATTCAGAAATGACAATTTAATTGGATACAAAAGGTCCAATTGTGATCTCATGACTCAGTGGTTTCTAAACTTGAGAGCTTTAAAAGAATACCAATTCTTGGATACTCACCCAGACTGATGGGTCACTAATTTAATGTGACTAAAATCAGCGAATCAGCTCTATTTAAATATATCATATACCATAAACCATACTGGGCAGGCAGATACCTGTTACATGAATAGTCTCTTTATAATTGAACCTGAAACCTTGAAAAAACCTCTGCTGATGGAAGGCCATGTTATAATGACACTCTAAATAGCATCTTTATTTTATGCAATATTGCATCACAAAAACTTTTACATTTTCTTAACAGATTGAATTTCTGTTTATGCATGCAGACAGGTAAGTATTTATGCTCTGCGTGTATGCATGCACATTAACCATCCATGCCCATCTTGTTACAGAGTTAAAGATAAATGGATAAAGTACAAATTTTTACTTATACCTTATACGTTGAAGGCCATGTTCCCTTTTTTTTTTTTTGCAGTTTTTGGCTGGGGCTGGGTTCGAACCCACCACCTCTGGCATATGGGGCCAGTGCCCTACTCCTTTGAGCCACAGGTGCCACCCAAGACTATGTTCCTTGATGGGAGAGGAACTCCTTCGTCTTGTTATTTGACGCTATCTGTTATTGACATGGACACTGTTCAAAATAAATGTTATGCCACTCAGTTTAACTATTGGTTGTACATGTATAACTCATTAAGTCTACACAACTATTTTACAGCTCACATATTAAATTTCAGGGATAGTCAGTGAGTATAAAGGAAAATGCCACTGATTGATCTTGAAAGATAAAAAAATAATTCACTGGCAGAAATTTGTATATAAATACCTATGTCTATTTTTCAGAGATTGAGTGGATTGCAGGTAACATCGTAGGTTGAAATTGTGGAGAAAAATTAGTGGCAGAGTCACAAGACAAATCAGAAAAGGAGAGGATTCAAATACAGCATGGGATTGAAGGGAGGCCACATAATCAGATACAGATGTAAAGAAAGGACACATGGGGGCCATTCATATTGGTCTGGCATCATCACTTAGAGGAAACAAGACATTTCTTTGTGGATGGAAACTCAATCTTGTATGGGATTATGGAGGAAGTGTGTTTTTGTCTTCCCAAGACCCTTTCTCCCTAGTGATAAAACTTCATTTGCCATCTTTGGAGGAGAACTGTTGTCCCAAATACTTGTTCTAGGGCTTGCAAGCATAATAGCATGCTCTTTTGGCCATAGAACTAAACATGAGAGGCAGACAAACCAGTGAGAACAGCCTATCTCTGTATCCACACCAGTTGGTTCAGGAATGATAAAGGACATATGACAGGTCAATCAGGTATGTCCTAGAATTAGTACATGGGAGAAAGAAGTATTGCCCCTTAAATAACAAACAGTAAGGCTGCGATGCAGAGCTATCAGGGACTGCCTTCCCTGACAGACTTAGAGCAACACACATTCAGAATGTGGGAAAGTAAGCACCATCGTCTATATCATTCTCTCTCTCCCTTCCATCTCTCTCTCTCTGTCTCTCACACACACAAAATTGGTGAACCATTGTTCAGTTGACTTTAAAGCTGGTTGTCTTCTCATTGTGTGTGTGTGTGTGATTTGGTAAAATGGGCTAATTCCCCCTTTTGACTGTTTTCAAGCATTATTTTTACCTTTGAATGGCCATAAATGTAGTTGAGGTTCGCCACATGCCATTCCAGCTGACCTGCAGTTACTGCAAGAGAAGAGAAACTTCACGTGTATCTTGACAGTTACCTTTCTGTATTTTGAATCATTTTTTCCTTGAGCTTCCATGAACTTTTAGCTCCAGTAAAACAGAACATAACTTTACAGGGTTTAGGTGAGAAATGGTATTCACTGAACTGCAGATTGTTCTTTCTGAAACATTACCATGCACGATTGGGCCTATTTGTGGTCTCTAAAGGATGCTTAGAATATTTTCATCTGGGATCATTGCTCCAGCTCACTTCACTACCCTGAAATTTAATCCTGTCTCCCTCCTTCCAGCTGGACTGGATTATTTCTGGTTCTCAACACCTATCCTACGAGGACAGCAAGGCCTTCTTTCAACTTAAGCCACATCAGGTTCCTTACTTTTGAAGGACGTTGTGTCCTCAGAACTCTTCTTCATTTAAATTGAGCATTTATCATTTTACATCAACTGAGGAAGAGAAAAATTGTCTTTTTTACTTAGCCTTTTTTATTTATATAGATTAATCTGCACTTGACTTGTAAGTGAAGATTTCATGGAAGAGGAATATTTCACATGGATCATAAAAGACAATAATGTAATAATGCAACATGAATTCAAAGCTCAACCTTCCTGATTTCCTCCTAGAATGATAGAGGCAGTTGTTATTGAAAGCATGATCAAGTCAAGAAAAGTGTAAACTTACTTACAGTCATCTCCTTTCTTATATGATCTCAGAGGATGCAACATCTACTTTAGTCTTGGCTTTTCATGCATTTGATTAAAGCATGTGCCTTTTTATTTTTAATTTAATGTTTCTTTAGTAGTTCTGTCTTTTGGGAATATAATTAGACTTTCTAGGACATCTGTCAAGAAGGATAATGGCATTTCCAGTGCAGGTTCACTGAACAGAAATCTTAATCTAAGGCAGGATCATAGCGGGTCCATGGAAACAAAAGAAAGTCACGGTTTTCCAGGCCTGGTAATATAAGAGAGATGGACATTCAGCTGCATTCTGAAGCAGCTCTTCATAAGAAGTCAGAAATTATCCTTTCAAACTAGGTGATAGATGGTAGGAAAGCATTCTTCTAGGCTGCAAAGCATGGCTTCTACATCTGTGAAGACCTTTTCTTATCAGGTATGACAGGCTTTGGTGTTATCAGAAGGGCCATACTCCTTCTACCTCTGTCAGGCCTTGCTCCATCTTAGTCTATGCACTGTTCTACCAGTGAAACCAACTAAAAAAATAGACCTCCCCCCCAAAAAAAGAAAGAAAAAGTTATAGACTCTCCTCTGACATCCAGTACGTCAAGTCTTATAAACTAAGGAAAAACAAAACAAACAAGCACATAATTAATAAATCAAAAATAAATTAAAAACACCTTTACATGGCTTGCCTGTGGAGAAATAGTCTATTTACATTATGTTCATGTTGGTCTTTCTTGCTAAACTTGAAGTTCCTTGAGGTCAAGATTTCTATTTTATTCCCATGGGAGTTTTACAACACAATGTAAGAGTAGACAATTAAGTTTGCCAACTTGTCCTACAAAAAGTGCTGCAAACCTCATTGCTGAAAGACACTATGGTCACCTTTGAGGCACGTCCCTTGGAATGTTATGCACACAGTCAGCACCCTTCAAGGCAATTTTAGAAATCTTTTTTTGGAATAGCCATCAGAGCTGTTGTCTTGTGAGGTCTGACAATTAAGTTTATGAACTCAACCTAGAAAAATGACTTAGAAGGGTGAATTAGGCACTGGTGTCAGTGGGTAGCTTCTCAAGGTGAGTGCTTTGAAGGTGACTATAGTGACATTCAGCAATGAAGTATGTAGCATTTTTTCTAGGATGAGTTCACCCTGTATGCTTGCTAAGTACATAGATAAATTAATGAATTACGGAACTAATTGTTTGAGAAGATAGCACTGCAATACTCCAAAGAGCAACAGGTTTTGTGGATGAAGGAAAAAGGAACACTTTTAAATGATGAGGACTCCCTGAATCTTTGAAGAGAGAAGACCGGGCTGGGGGAAATTCTGTGATACTTCTATTCAAAGATTTCATTAAAGCCACAGGTTTCTATCTGTCAACCTGATCCAAACATTTGTCTGAATCCCAGAGTCTATTCTAATCCAAGACCTGGAAGAATTTATTAAGGTCACAAGTCCACTCCTTTCCTTCTCATCCCTATGCAAGCCCCTATTGCTAGAGCATTTCCCTTCCTGATAGTTTTTCTGCTAAGCTTCAACCTTAAGGCTTTTGTTGCTTAGTTGGAGTCTTGTTGATATCATCCAGTCTTACTTTCCATATGTGAGGCTACATTTTTTTTTTTTTTTGAGACAGAGTCTCACTGTGTCACCCTCGATAGAGTACTGTGAAGTCCCAGCTCCCAGCAACCTCAAACTCTTGGGCTTAAGTGATTCTCTTGCCTCAGTTTCCCAAGTAGCTGGGAGTACAGGTGCCTGCCACAATACCCAGCAATTTTTTTTTTT
>CAUYRH010141026.1:0-19454 GCA_963574655.1 Perodicticus potto
CACCTGTAGTCCCAGCTACTTGGGAGGCGGAGGCAAGAGACTCACTTGAGCCCAGGAATTGGAGGTTGCTGTGAGCTGTGATGCCATGGCACTCTATCCAGGGTGACAGCTTGAGGCTCTGTCTCAAAAAAAAAAAAAAAAAAGAATGAAATCTTGTCATTTGCAACAACATAGATAGGACCAGAAGACAATAAGTGAAATAAGCCAGACACTGAGAGATAAATATTGCATGTTCTCAGATGTAGGAGCTAAAAATTAGAACAATTAAATTCATGGAGATAGTGCAGGCAGTCACCAGAGGCTGGGTAGGGTAGTGGGGTGCAAAGGGGATAAAGTGGAGATGGTTAACAGATGCAAAAAATATTGTTAGAGTTAATAAGATCTAGTTATTATTATTATTATAATTATTATATTTTTAGAGCTGGGTCTTGCTCTGTTGCCCTGGCTGGAGTGCAGTGGTGCAATCATAGCTTGCTGCAGCTTCAACTCCTAGGCTCAGATGAAGACCTAGTATTTGATAGCACAACAGGATGATTATAGTGAACAATTTATTATATGTTTTTAAATGCCTAAAAGAGTGGAATTGGAATGTTCCTAAGACGAAGGGATGATAAATGCTTGAGGTGTTGAATACTCCAGTTATGCTGATTTGATTTTTAAACAGTGTATGCCTATATTAAAATATCACATGTACTCCACCAATACATGTATACATACCTGGTATGTACCTATAATAATTAAGAATAAAACATTTAAAAGCCAAACAAAACAAAGAAGTTGTAATTTTCATGTCAATGTACTTTTAAAAAATGACATGGAAAGTAAAAAAGTCATTTTCTTCTTTAGGGTTTCATAGACCAAATACAACAGAACGTCTATAAACTGACCACACAGGAGAATGAACCAAACTGGTCGACATACGCAGGTGGTCAACGTAAGGAACCGGGCCGGCTGTACTGATATGTTCATGTGGTGTTGTCCAGTCTATGAAAATTAGGTCAACTTAAGGAGGTGGTCAATGTAGGAAGGTGGGCAACTTTGGAGATCCTACTGTATATAATTTAATTTTAAAAATAAGACTAGTAGGGCACCGGCCTTATATAACGAGGGTGGTGTGTTCGAACCCAGCCCCGGCCAAAAAAAAAAAATAATAATAATAAGACTAAACATGGAAAGAATAAATAGATGAATATTTTGTTTTTCTCTCAATTCTTCTATCAAAACTGGGTCTACCAACATTTGATCCCAAGAATTCTTAACTGGAGATATTGGCTAAGATACTGGCTAAGTCTGGGCACTGGCTAAAATTGGAGTGCTCTATTTCGGTATATATACATTCTTCTGGAGATGGAGTCCACAGCTTTCAAGAGATTCTCCACGTCTGTGACCCAGAAAAATATAAGAATGATTGTTTTAACAGTTGAAGAAGCCAGAGAAGTAGAAGAACTAGGAACGTATGGAGAAAGGCCGATCTGTACAGAGCTAGGTGCTGAGCTGGCTTCCTCTCCACTCATCTTGACTCTCATGGGCCAATTGAAACACCTTCTCCCCTGTGACTTTCTTTGATCAGCTCACCACTGAGCCAGAAGGCATCTCTTCTTTGAACTCTAACACTAAGTGGACATTAACCACTTTCTAGCATATGAGAGAGTCTAGACTTCACCTCTGTTCCCTAGCCCTATACCATCGTGGACTCAGTCTAAGGAGATAATCTATAAATATTTGTTAGGCAAATGATAGTACCCATCCAAATGTCAGTGGGCCTTAGGGGCTTCATGACAGCCTTTGCAGAAAAGGCCTGGAGAGATCCAGACGTGGGAATGGTAGGTTCTTTCTCTTTTCAACATGACAACAAGAAATGTAAGGTGTTGGGTGCTGCCTAGGATTTCATGTGGATGTGAGCTGCCCAGTGGGGATGGAACAGTCCGTCCTTCTGCAGGGACCTAACGCCTGCTCAGTGAGACTGTAAGCAACCTTTGCATCTCCTGGAGCCAACTCAGATGAAGAATTGAAAATTGCACTGTACCTTGTCCCAGTTATCTTATTTGGGAAATACTTTTAAAACTCCACCAACCTCCTGACTTCACCTTTTCTTTAGGGTAAATCTGTTCTTATAAGGAAGGGTGGGAGTGGAGAGAGGGGCTCAAGTATTCCTTGTTCCAGTGGAATTTGTCCCAACCTCCCACAGCACTGCCTCCAGCCCCGTCTTGCATTCTTGGCTTTTGAAGAGGGGAGGCAACCCCCTTCTTATCTGGGATTGCCTGCTTAAACAAACGCAGTGGTGTGGAGGTATTGTCCTTTGGAAACTTGGCCCAGGACACTTTACCAAGTGTCTGCAAACATTTAGACACGGAAAACTACCCACTGTTAACCCAGAGCCATTGTCTCTGCTCTGGCTGCTCTCCCCTGAAAGTGGCTTGTGGTTGGGGGTGGAGGTGGTGAGAGTCGGCCCAAGGGAACCCCTCAGCTGGGGCTCTGGGCTGGGGAATTGTGCTGCTGTTTGTTTAAACAACCTGAGTGTAATTGGATTGTTTGAGATGCCCAAGATGTTTGGGAAAGGAGCGGGGGAGGGAGGCAGCTTGTGGGGAAGAGAGTCACCAGCGGGGATTTTGATGGGTGGCTGGCTGGGTGGTTGTCAGCCCCCAGATTGCAAAGCCAGTGGGAAGGATGTCCCTTCCGGCTTGACCGTGGGCACATCAGGACCTTGGTCAATAGGTCAGACCCCAGAGTCTATAAAATATTAAAGCTCATACTTGGAGGTGGATCAGGACATGAGGAATATTTAACCTAAAATCAATGATTCCTTTTTGACCATAACAAATCCAAGCATGGCACAAATGCCTAGGTAATTGTTTGCTTTTTTTTTAATTCTTATTTTTTAAAGTCTAACAGAAACAGTTGTAATGACCAACCCAGGATTCCCCTGTAAGAACACTGGGTGGGGAATTCTTTTTTTGTTTGTTTGTTTGAGACAGTCTTACTTTGTCATCCTGGGTAGAGTGCAGTGGCATCACAGCTCACAGCAATCTCAAACTCTTGGGCTCAAGGGATTCTCTTGCCTTAGCCTCCCAAGTAGCTGGGACTAGAGGCACCCACCATGATGCCTGGCTATTTTTAGAGATGAGGTCTTGCTCTGGCTCAGGCTGGTCTTAAACTCGTGAGTTCAGGCAATCCATCTGCCTCCGCCTCTCAGATTACAGGCGTGAGCCGCCTTGCCCAGCTGATGCGGAATTCTTTAAGAGAGCTGACATCAGTTCTTCAGGACATAAAGAGCCATGGGGGGTGGAGAGGTATTCCACAGGCCTGTGGAAAAAGTAAGTCTGGGTTTTATTGTAGATATCATACCTTTTCATTTGACCTAGGGAAAAGGACAGAGTGTGTTAAAAAATGAGAAGAATTTGGGAAGAATAGAAGGAATCTTTGCAATGCTGGGCCTGCCCAGCACCACCCTGTGCTGATGTGTTCACTTCATGTCACCGGAGGCATGCAGGTGACAGGAAGACTCCGCAAACCAGGTGTGACCACTCACTAGGGATGCGGACCACAGAAGAAACAATTAGAAAAAGCATGGGCTCCTGTTTCGCAGCAGGCCCAACATATGTAATTTTACTTAATCGTTTAAATCTGTGACATGGGTTAGTAGGAAAACAGACCGTGGCTCAGAGCGACGAGATGAACTTACCCAGACCAAACCTGGATTTGCATTAAGATCCTTCTGTTTTCAAAACCCTTCCTCTTTCCACTACATCAGTAATTTTCAATCAGCCCAGAGTATCTTAGGTGTGTCTTGAAAAATTTTAATGATCATTAATTAAATTATCTTCAAAAGAAGTTCAAAGCACAGTAAGCATATTCTTTTCTTTTTAACTTTTTTTTTTTTTTTTAATCAACATCACTTACTTGTGCCATGGAAGTTTAACTATAGGTTCAAGTGTGTTGTGAGATAAAAAAGGTTGAAAAACACTGTGCTACACCTTACACACACACACAAAAAAAGGAAATTCAGAATTCCTAACCGTGCAGGTTAAACAACAAATAACCCTGTTTTTGATGTGCTAATAGCATATCACGCATTCAGACCTTCAGCTAAATGAAAAATCCATTATGGAAAGGATAGGAATGTTAGTATTGGTAAAAACCTACTGATCTTGGCGGTGCCTGTGGCTCAGTGAGCAGGGCACCAGCCCCATATGCCAGAGGTGGAGGGTTCAAATCCAGTCCTGGCCAAAAACTGCAAAAAAACCCCCCAAAAAACCTACCGATCTTCTCTTTGGGTACAGATTTTAGATTATTCAAGGATGAAATGCTTGTCATTGGGTGGCTCCTGTGGCTCAAAGGAGTAGGGGGCCGGCCCTGTATGCCGGAGGTGGCTGGTTCAAACCCAACCCCAGCCAAAAACTGCAAAAAAAAAAAAGAAAAAGAAAAGAAATGCTTTTCATCTTCATTTTACCATGGTTATCAGTTTTTGAAGTTGGCCCTTTTATTTGGTTAAAATAAGTGATAGTTGGGCGGTGCCCCTAGCTCAGTGGGTAGGACGCTGGCCACATACACCCAGCCTGGCCCAGGGCAACCAGTTTGAACCTGGCCCAGGGCAGCTAAACAACAATGACTCTACAACAACAGGTGGGCGCCTGTAGTCCCAGCTACTTAGGAGGCTGAGGCAAGAAAATTGCTTAAGCCCAAGAGTTTGAGGTTGCTGTGAGCTGTGACGCCATTGCACTCTACCAAGGGCAACATAGTGAGACTCTGTCTCAAAATAAAAAACAAAATGAAATAAAATAAAGTGACAGTCAAGTATCTAATAACTGATTTAATGGAGCGATGCCTGACTGGGTACATTCACTTCTTCAACTCTTAACACAAGCTACTCTGTATGTAACATTAAAGTAGTTTTGTAAACTTAAGAGATTCATAACCCGGTTTTGATGAATGAATACTTTAAACATGGCTTTCAGGAAAAAGGGCTTTCTCTGCTTCCTGGGCAGCTCAGTTTTGCACAGGCTTTAAGCAGCAGCTGCCCTGTGCTCTCGGGTGGGTAGTATTTCTCAGGCAAGTGAACCACAGCGCAAACAGTGCTGTAACAGACAGCACAGAACAATCACTGTTTTAGTGCCATTTGGCAGCTCCATTCTCCTAGGCTCTCAGGGCTTCTTAAGCCAAGAGCCAAAGGACTTTTCAAAATCAGACCATGACCACCCTTGTTTCGTGGGAGCTGGTGGCTTCTCTGAGCGCTCCAGGTCTTTGACACCGGAAGGCTGTCTGGCTCCAAACACTTTAAAATGAAAGGTCTCAGCTAAGTAGAGGGAATATTTACAATACAGAGGAAAGGACACGCAGCAAGGTGGATGGCACAGCATGGGAGAGTCAGGGTCTTCTTATCCAATGCAGTTCCTAGAGGATGTGGAGGGTGAGTGGTGGGGGATGTCGGAGGACTGCGCCGCATCAGAGCAGGCGCTGGGGTGGACATGCTGGCCTCCATCATGCCACAGAGATCACATGGACTCTGGGGATGCATTTCCAATTGCCCAAGATGAGGATCTCAGCCCCGGATGGTTGAGCCAGGGTTTCCATTTTTCTTCTTGCTGTGAAAATATCATGCCAGTTGATTTTAAAATTATATATATATACATTTTCATTTTGCTGTTCTCACAAGGTGCATGTGGATTGGTAAAGGTTGGGAAGTTTGTTCTTTAGTTAGATGGAGGCCTTCCATATTCTTTTGAAGAACGACGCCTCCTCCAACCCCCATCCCGATTTCCCAGATTCTAAACTCCCAATGCTTGAAAGGTTTAACCCTTGTTGGTTTTAATGATGGTAATCTACAATTAACAAATATGTCAGTAATGGGTGTTCTTTCCAGTAGGTTTGTTTAGAAGGGAAAACAATGTGGCTAGTCATAAAAGTTTCTATTTATTTTAGGCTGGCTAGCTCATGCATTTGGGGGAGGATAGCACTGGTCTGCAGAGAACTAGATTTCACGTGATGTGTATTATCAGAGACTAATGTTGTTTGCTCAGGAGAAATAATCACCATGCTAATGGATTCAAATTCTGTTGCACAGGATGATCACAGGTTAGTTTAAATACGTAAGACTCTGGCTGTTTTATTTTTATTATTATTTATTTATTTTTTTTTTGTGAGAACAGAGTCTCACTATGTTGTCCTCGGTAGAGTGCTGTGGAATCACAGCTCACAGCAACCTAAAACTCTTGCGCTCAAGCAATTCTCTTGCCTCAGCCTCCTAAGTAGCTGGGACGACAGGCACCCGCCACAACACCTGGCTATTTTTGGTTGCAGTTGTCATTGTTGGTTAGCTGACCTGGGCCCGGTTCAAACCCACTGACTTTGGTATATGTGGCTGGCGCCGTAACCACTGTGCTATAGGCATCGAGCCAACTCTGGCTGTTTTATAACAGTACATGAAAATGTTTTGCATCAAGACGGCTTAGATATCTGGTTAGAACCACAGGGTTGATGGCGATGTTAATTCCCATAGAAAGGCCCTGGGACAAGTTTATTGCCATGTTTATTTTGGAAATAATCAAGACAGGAAATAGGGAGAACAGGCTGGGTATGTACACATATGTGTATTGAATTTAGTGTTTAAACCCACATGCTCTGGAATCAGAGTTCGTGGGTTCAAATCCCAGTTTCACCATTTACTACTTCTGTGATCTTGGGCAAGTGGATTTAAACACTAACCTTCAGAATCCTACTATCTAAAGGAGGTATAATTTGTAGGGTTGCATCGGATCATATGTGTGTATATGTACATATAAAATGCATGTGCTGAGCACACAGCCGATGCTTAATAAATAAAAGCCGTGTGTATCAGTGATAGGGGTGATAATATTAAAGTTTCTCCTTGGGAATGGCACAGGAAGCAGTCCAAAGAGGGAGTGGGGGGTGTAGTGGTGGGCACACAAAGCAGGAAGGAACAGGTTAGTACCATTTCCCAAACTATGGAAAATAAAGACAAGAAAGCTTTGATTTACAAAACTCCCTAAAGCCTCAAGGCCAGGTCCTGCAGGGAAGAGGCCATGGTGGCATCCTGGAAAAACAGTGGGCTGGGAATGAATGAGACTGGCGTTTGAACCCTGGAGTTGTGGCTTACCGGCTCGGAAACTTGGAGCAAGTTCTCTGAGCCTTAACGTCTTCCTTTATAAAATGGGGATTGGAAATACCTAAATGGCAGGGTTATTGTGATGATAAATAGTGTTATTATGCAAAGGTGTCCCACTTGGATGGATCTTCAGGAAATGTTTGTTTTCCAAATAGAATCTGACTTCTTAGTGAATAATGAATCCTTGAAGGCATACAGTCCTCTGAGCTGGAGGTCAAGAGTAGCTTTTGGAAGGAGCAGGCCTGAGCAGCTGCTGATCACTGTCAAGTGGCCACAGACCTTTACCCAGGCGGCCTTTGGTGCTCGTGCTTTAGGAGTCAGAAACCCCAGACTCACGTGCTTTCTGGCCCAGCCCTTTCTGGGCTCATTGTTCCGAGACTTTGTACTATTTGTTCATCTAATCTATTAGCAAAAAGGCAAACTAAATATCCTTCACTTGGACCCCGGGCTCATGTCCCACACAGAAGAGAAATGTCCTGTTGTGGTGGCAGTGGCTTTCTGTCCTTGTTCCTTGTTGGCTTCTCTGAAAGGCCCTGAGCAGGGAGCCGTGGCACGGGCTGGAAAGGGCCTGCTGTCCCTACCTGCTGAGGCTTGTTTACACCTGGTTCCTGTCTCTGATGCCAGGAATGGCCCAGAAAGTTCCTGGGACGTTTGTCACTGAGAAGCTACCTCCAACAAAAGCCCTAGACCATTCTACCCCCTCTCCCCAGATCTTCCCAGCCCTTTGGGTGAAGATCTACTGAACATGGGGCAGCTGACAAGTGTCCCTTTGACTATCTCGGGGACCAGGATATGAGTTGCCAAATTATGAATGACTTGTGAGGCAGGGCCAGGCAGGTGTCTGTCATCCCTAGCCTCTTCTGCACAACAAACCTCCCCTTCACCTAGTCCTTTATCTAAGTGATTATTTTAAACGAGGGCCTGCAGAAAAGAATACCAGGAGAAGTACTTGTCATTCCCAATTTACAGATGAAATGATCTAACGTTCAAAGGGTTTGACCTTCCCCATTTTGTACCTATTGTGGCCAAGCCTGGATCCAAAGCCACTTTTCCTGACCTTAGAGGGCCTGCCACCTCCTCTAACTCACTCCCTGCCTGTGTGACGGCCACACTCTGGCCTGGCTTGCAAAGACCCTCCAGGTAATCAGCCCTGTGGCCGATGGGCAGCCCGCCCAGGTTGCTCTGCCCCGTCTTGTGGGCAAGGATCTTTCCCTACCTCCTCCACATCCTGAGAATACCCTGGAACACTCCCCACTCCTCGGGCCTTTGTCTGGGTGGCTCGTGCCTTCTACCTGGAAAGTCATTATCTCCAAATTCTGTTCTCCCTTCAAGTCCAGGCCAAAGCCCTGTCTCCTTGCCATACATTCTTGCCCACCCAGCTCCTTGGGTGTCTCTTTGGGCTTCTATGGTGTCCATTCTCCACTCACAGGAGTGCTGCCCAGTAATTATCTTTGAGTATTTGTTGCTCTGTCATCTGTGTTTTCTGTTTAATTTATGCCTTCCTGTTCCTCCCTCCCACCCCATTCACATATTTCCACCTAGACTAGATTACAAGGCCTCCCAAAGCAGCCAGCATCAGACTAGCTTATGGCTGCTACAGGGGATTTTAAACCTTCGAGAAGCACAGGCTACAACCTTTTTTGCTGACTTCACAATGTCCCGTTTCTACTTTGTAAGATGGCAGTGACTCACCATTAATGGTCCCTATTATCCACACCCTAACATACCCAGTTCAGATGAATTATGAAATGCATATCTGTGGGGTTCTCTATGGGACTGAATTGCCTGGGAAAAAGAAAGTGTTAGAGTCACTAAGTTTAATCAGTAACAGAAGCATAAAGCCCCAAAGAAAAACCTCAGGAAAGGCCTCGGCAGGTCCGCTCCTATGGAAGGAATGGGCTCCCCCGAGCAACAGGTCCTGCTCACACCTGCAGACAGGATGTTAATTATGTGCTGACAATAGTCAGGATGCAAAGTTACCTCTGGGCATTTATTACAATGAGATAAACAATTAAATATCTTTGATATCATTATACAAACACACCCCTACATCTGCGTGTGTATGTACTTATATATATTTTTTTCGTTTCTTTTCTTTTCTTTTTTTTTTTTTTGAGACAGAGTCTCACTATGTCACCCTTGGTAGAGTGCTGTGGGGTCACAGCTCACAGCAACCTCAAACTCTTGGACTTATGTGATTCTCTTGCCTCAGCCTCCCAAGGAGCTGGAACTATAGGCACCCGCCACAATGCCCGGCTATTTTTTTGTTGCAGTTGTCATTGTTGTTTAGCTGGCCCCGGCAGGGCTCGAACCTGCCAGCCTGGATGTATGTGGCTGGCCCTGTGACCACTGTGCTATAGGAGCCAAGCCATTTTCTTTTATTTTTATTTATTTATTTATGTTTTTTGAGACAGAGTTTCACTTTGTCACGCTCGGGAGAGTGCCGTGGTGTCACACAGCTCACAGCAACCTCCAACTCCTGAGCTTAGTTGATTCTCTTGCCTCAGCCTCCCAAGCAGCTGGGACTACAGGCGCCCACCACAACACCCGGCTACTTTTTTGTTGCAGTTTGGCCGGGGCTGGGTTTGAACCTGCCACCCTCAGTATATGGGGCCGGCGCCCTCCTCACTGAGCACAGGCACTGCCCTTCTTTTATTTTTTGTTGTATGGAGTTAGAACTATCTAGCTGGGTCCAGCCCCTAGCATTGCTACTCACTGGCTCTGGGACCTTGGGCGTATCTCCTAGTCTCTCTTGCCCATTTCTTATCTCTATGATGTGAGCAATGTGCCTTCCTGGAGGGGTGTTGAGAGGTATAACTTAGACAGATTGTGTTGTCGGGAACCAGCCGCATGGAGAAAACTTGTAGAGGAGCAGGGGTGGCGGAGGGCGGGGGCAGGTCATGGACACTGTTGACATGACAGAGAAGTCAGAAAGGCAAGGGGGATATGCGAAGGAGATGGGGGCTGGGCGCAGTGCCTCACGCCTGTAATCCTAGCACTCTGGGAGGCTGAGGTGGGAGGATTGCTTGAGCTCAAGAGTTCAAGACCAGCCTGAGCAAAGTGAGGCCCCATCTCTATGAAAAATAGAAAAAAAATTAACCGAATGTGGCGGTGTGCCCTTGTTGTCCCAGCTATTTCAAAGGCTGAGCCAATGATGGATGTGTTACTTAGTTCAATGTAAGCATTTCACATTGTATATTGAAGCAGTACCCTGTACCCCATAAATGCATCAATGTACACAGTTATGATTTAATAAAAAAACAAACAAACAAAAAAAGGCTGAAACAAGAGGATCTCTTGAGCCCAGGAGTTTGTGGTTGCTGTGAACTAGGCTGAGGCTGTGGGGCTAGTCCCCCCCCAAAAAAAAGAAGGAGATGGGTTCCTGAGACGGAGGAAGAGCTCTCTGAAAGGTTTGGGAGCATAAAGATGACAGACACAGAGAGAAATGAGCCTCTTTACATAGAATTTGGTAGAGCAAAGTGTCTTTATACATTAGCCTCCACACGAATGTAATATATTCATGTATATGGCAGATGAAAATAAGACAAAACAATTATTCATTTAGAATAAGAGATGATGGTGCCGGAAGGAAATCTTAGAGATCGTTGTTGGTCTAATCCTTTTGGTCTCTGAAACCCAGCTCGTGCAGGGACCTCTCTCATGTACCACTGACCGTGGGATCTAGGTTAAGTGACCTCCTCTCACTAAACCTTTTTGTGAAATGAGAAAATAAATGTGAGTTCATAGGTTGTCATGAGAATTCAGTGAGACAGTGCATGGAAAGTCCCTAGCACAGTGCCTGACCCCAATGAAATAACAACAAGCAACACCATCACATTGCTAATGGCCCACAGGAGGTAAAGGGGGGGAACTTTTTGTCAATACTATTACTATTATCAGTAAAGATTAAGACAGTAAGTGGCTTGGTCCCTGTAGCTCAAGTGGCTAGGATGCCAGCCACATACACCAGAGCTGGTGGGTTCGAATCCAGCCCAGGCCTGCCAAACAACAATGACTAATACAACCAAAAAATAGCTGGGCATTGTGGCGGGCGCCTGTGGTCCCAGCTACTTGGGAGGCTGAGGCAAGAGAATCGCTTAAGCCCAAAAGTTTGAGGTTGCTGTGAGCTGTGACGCCACCACACTCTACCCCGGGTGACAGCGTCTCAAAAAAAAAAAGACAGTGAAAGTATGAGATTTAAGGAGTTGAGTAAATTTTCTGTTGTTCCCAATCTGAATGATGATGGTAACATATTGTGACAACAATAGTCACACTAATACTTATAATCGAATGTATATTAAACTTAGCTAACATTACCTGGGTGCTCACGTGGTATTACATGCCAAGCACTAAATTAGGCACTTCTCTTGGTTGGTTGGTTGGTTGGTGGGTCGTTTGGTCAGTTGGTGCAGTTGGTTCTTCAACGGTACATGTATCTGATGTTTCCGACACTACCCCCAGTTTGCAGATGCGGTAATTGAGGTCTAGAGAGATGAGGTAAAAGGCCCAGAGCTTGTCAGTGGAGCTGGAATTTGAATTCAGAGTGACTGGCTCCATTAACCGCTCTTCACATGAGTGCCTGTGCTAAGAAACCAGTGAGCAAACTGCCCTTTCCACCGGTAGCTATTTGCTTTCTGGTCTGATTTTCTGATATATGTTAAATACATGGCTGCAGGATGAAAAAGAGAAAATAACTTGAAAATAGAAGAAAGGAGAGGAAAATCCATTGACCCCCCTGTGTACTATACTGGGCAAGGTCACATGAATGAGTGAACTTAACAACCCTCTGGGGATGTGTCCTGAACATCCACAGAGGGCACAGCCATGGCTCAGAGCAGTTGAGCCACCTGCCCAGCAGACAAGCTAGTAAGTGAAGAAGCTGGGGTTGAGAGCCTGAAAGCCCAAGCCAGCTGAGAACTGCAGTTATGACTTGTATTTTTACCTGAAGGAAAATTGTACCCCTCCTAATTTCCCAGAGTCTCTAAAACCTGGTTCTACTTCTAAACTCCTCCATCATAAAGTCTTCCAAAAACTTGAAGAAACTTCTAGAATTGTTTGAAATCCCCACTCTAGAAAGGCATATAAAGCTCTTTTCTGGAAGTATTTTTTTTGAGACGGTCTCACTCTGTTGCCCTAGGCTAGAGTGCCATGGTGTCACAACTCACTGCAGCCTCAAACTCCTGGGCTCAAGTGATCCTCCTGCCTCAGCCTCCCAACTAGCTGGGACAACAGGTGCTCATGACAACACCTGGCACGTATTTCTATTTTTAGTAGAAACAGGGTCTCACTCTTACTCAGTCTGTTCTCAAACTCCTGAGTTCAAGCGATCCACCAGCCTCGGCCTCCCAGAGTGCTACAGTCACAGGAAGGAGCCACCGTGCCCAGCCTCTAGAAGTATTTTGCTTTTGATTTATGGTTCACCTCTTTCCAATATGAATTTCAAGTAGCTTACAAGTGTGCCACAATAGAATGGAAAATTGAGGCAGGAAAGAAAAGGCCAGGAAGAAGGTTAGCTGCCAAAATATATGCCAGAGGCTCTGAGTCAGGTGGCATGGCTGTATGGCATTAATTGAAGTGGAATACTCTATTTATTGCTCCTAGAGGGACCACAGGTGGCACAAACCGAGTTGCTTCCCTTGGGATCTCTCATAAGTCCATGGATCATGTGAAGGACTATGGAAAATGAGATATTTCTAGGCATGCCCTGGCCCTAAGCCAACGTTTAGGTTGGGTGCAGGCCCTTCCTCAGTCTAGACGGCCCCGCGGTGAGGCTAGGTCTGGCTGAAGAGTCGCAGGCCTGCTGTTTTGCAGGAAGGCTCAAGTTCCTGGAGTCTTTGCTCCGTGGCACCTGTTGAATATTCATGATATTTCACGAGAACTCCTTTTCTTGGACCTGCTCTCTCTCCACGTCCTTGTACTGGAGAGGCAAGCACAGCTTTTCCAGGAGGCTAAAACCCTCTCTCCCCAGAAAGATGGAACTGGAAAACTCGGGGCCAAGGGGCCTGCGGTGTGGCTCTCATTCATGGTTATCAGAAAACTAGGGCGGGAAACAGCCGACATCACCAGACCCCACCTTGTGTCAACAGCCCTCACAAACAGAGGGGCCCGGCAGCCGCCTTTTACGCCGCCTGGTACCGTACACGGGAACCAGCTCACACGCTCAGCAGAAAGGAAAACAAGCCCCGGCCCCGCTCCGATGAGGCGATAACTCTGGCCCGGGGCTGGGCGCCCTCGTTCCCTCCCCTGCGCGGCCCGCAGACCTGTGTTTGAGCTGGGGCTGTCAAACCCATTACTCACAGGGAGGACGTGGGCTTGCTGTGGGAAGGGCAGGCTCTGGGCTTAAGGAGTAGGCAGGGGTGACAATGAGATGTGACTAAGCGACCCCACGGTCGAGGTTGGTCCCACGGCTGGAGTCACAGCCACTTTGCACAGTTGGCGTGTGTCTCCATCTGGGTGTGAGTTGAATGTGACCACAGAGAAAGGCAGGCAAGAAACGAACACGTCGTGGGCGCCAAGGCAGCCCTACATGTTGACACCCAGTGGGGGAGAGGGACTCTGATTTCCCGGGGTCCATAAAACATGTCTAATACCTGGACGGGTGTAACTGGCTCAGAGCCTGTGCACGTTGCTCGCTATGTAGAGAACTTGTTTGTAAAAGTGTGTGAGTGAGAATAACATTCTGCTTAACTCTCTCCACAATCAAAACTTCGGGTTTCATTCTGAACTTTAAGGAATTAATGGAGAAGAAATAAGAAAAACAGTGTTTTTCCTGGTACCTGCTGGCTTTATGGAAACAAGGCGTGGGGTGGGCAGTGGCGTGGTGGTGGCCCTGGGAGGAGCCGCGTCCCTGGGACACTTACTTATTTCCCTCTGTTTTGGCCTCCTAGATAGAGGGTACTAAAGTCTAAAAGATTAGTTTTTTACTTGAATTGAAAGAAGAACAAAATGCATGAATGTGTTTAAAACCTAAGGAATTACATAGGAAGAAGACAGTATTATTTCACATGCTCACCATGACTTCATGAGAATGACATATCAGACGTCTCTTTTGATCTTTTTTTAGAGATAGGGTTTTTCTTTGTTGCCTAGGCTGGCATGCAGTGGTCATCCACGGGCCTGATCTTAGCTCACTGCAGCCTCCAACTCCCGGGCACAAGTGATTCCCCTGTCTCAGACTCTTGAGTAGCTGGCCCCATAGGTGTGCACCACCAGCTGGGCCCATCTTCATTTCTAATTTGAGTAAATTAAGGACTAGATAAATGAAGTTGCTGGCCCACAGTCCCCTGGCTGGTAAGGAGCTGGGCCAGCTTGCTCCGCTGCCTTGTAGAGGAAGGGCCAGCTGGCTGGTGTGGCAACAATATAAGCATCGAGCCTTAGGAGGAAACAGCAGAAATAAATACATTTCACTTAAAATTTCCTTTACCATTTAAAAAATTAAATGATCTTTTGTTCAAATTAAAGATCTTTTATGTGGAAACATCCTGCACATGAGAACCATTAGCCTTATGCTCCCACTGGATTCCTCTAGAAAACAACAAAATTCCCTGAATGAGCATGTGAGGTAGCACGTGGGGTGTGAATGTGTTTTGTGACTTTCTCCCAAGTTACAAGTTCTAAGATGGAATTAAAATACCCTTTTCCCTGAAAACACTGTAAAAGTTAATTTCCCATAGCACTTTTGTAAAGTTACTTCAAGTATATGTGTAATGCACAATTAAAACAATTTGCCAAAAAGTCATTTCCAATATTATATATTTTTCATTGCAAATGTACACACAATATTTAGGAAATTTATTTTTGAGACAGACTTTCACTGTTGTGCTGGCTAGAGCGCCCTGGAGTCAGACTAGCTCACAGTTACCTTACATTCCTAGGCTCAAGCAATCTTCCTGCCTCAGCCTCCCAAGTAGCTGGGACTACAGGCACCTGTCAATGCCTGGCTACTTTTTCTATTTTTGTAGAGATGGGGTCTCACTTTTGCTCAGGCTGGTCTCAAACTCTTGAGTTCAAGGGATCCTCCTGCCTCGGCCTCCCAGAGTGCTGGGATTACAGGTGTGAGCTACTGTGCCCAGCCTCTTTATTAAATAGGCTTTTTGAGCTAGCACAGGGGCCTCATCTCTATTTGTACCACTATTTCTATTATAAAAGGTTCTCTAAGTTCCAAAAGGCAACTTACACATTTTAAGAACCCTGACCAATTGTCAATGGAGGTCTGTCATGGACCGTACTGATAACTGGCCTCTGAAAACTAACATTCTTTATTACAAACGTCTCTGGTATATGAAGACATTGTCAAGCTAAAATTTGTGCTAAACGGTGGGCAATTGGAAAACACATTAAGGGTAAACACAAATGAAAGATTCCGAACTGTCTGAAGTCTTGTTCCTGGTTATTCTGACACAGTCTGTTTTCTGTGCTCCTGGTACGCTCTCTTCTACTCTGCCAGCACTTTACACAGCAGACTGTGGTGCTAAATCCTCCTGAAGTGAAGAAAAAGAGTTCCGAGGAGACATATGGGTTTACGAACCCCAGAATGAGAGGCGCCTGGAAGCCTTCTTACTGGGGCAGAGGCCTCTATTCTCGGCCTCCGTCTGCTCTGCCCCCTTCCACCTCCTCCAGCTCCGCCCACCCTCAGCACTCACTCTGAATCAACCTGCAGCTCACAAAATATTTGCTGATGGAGATTTGTCCGCATTTTTGAAACCTATTAACAATGCTGTTTTCTTAGATCGTGTTGTGTAGAGTGCATCACAAAACCAAGAATCAAATTTATGTGGTTGTTCACAACTGACTTAAACAAATAAATAAAGGTTTGAGTTACTGCTCAGCCGGCTAGCTTGAGACCTGGACCCATCTTCCCATCAGAAGTTTCCCTTCTGCTTTCTTGGTGAGCCTCCTCCCCTGTCGAGATCCCTGTCTTCCTTTCATTGTTGCAAACATTTTTATTCTTACCCGTGGGCCAAGAGCCTATCAATTAGGAGCTGGCCTGTAGGCCCCAGTGGGAGCTTGTGTGGACTCAGCTCATGAGCATTCTCACTCTCACTGATTCATGATGGGGCTGGAGGCCAATGGCTCCGTCTTGCAGACTCGCCGTGAAGGAGACCAGGCCCGGGACTGGGGAGCATGCCTGGCTTTTGGCTCTGCTGGGCCTTCCTAACGTGTTTGTAAATCTTTTGAGCCCTGTAAGTAGCCAAGCTCGCTAGATAGCTTAAGCGCAGACCTGGACACCAGCCACTCTCAAGTTCTAATTCTAATATTCTCATCCGGCCTTGAGCATACCTGTTTATGCAATGACTATCAGTATTACTTCCCTCCAAGCTCTCCATCAGGCATTTTCATGGGCAGTCGCTCTGTGGGGCCTATTCTGGCGTGGAGTAACTTTACTTTCTTCTCGTGTAGCTGGCATTTCAGGGTTTCCCTAATTTGACTCCAGCACTGTTCGCCTTATTTCATGCTTTTGCATCTTGTTCTGGCCGAAAGAGATGTCACACTATTTCTTTTTTTTCTTTTTTGCAGTTTTTGGCCAGGACCGGGCCTGAACCGGCTACCTCCAGTATATGGGGCTGGCGCCCCACTCCTTTGAGCCACAGGCGCCACCCCTATTTCTTGAGACTGTTCTCCTTTCTGGCTCAAAATCTTGACTCTCTGGGATCTGGACCTTCTGACCTACTGTCTGGGAAGTACCTTCTGAAGCCACTTGCTGTCAGAGATGGGGGGACCAGAAAAGGCTCTGGGGCTGCAGGTGGAAGGCTCCATCACGGAGACGTCACATTTTTCTGATGGGCATCTGCTCTTTGAGGCTTTTCCGAGGACAGAACCACAACCTCTTCAAGAAGTACTATTGTAAGTGACTCTATTTTCATCTTTTGGGTACATGTCTTGTTTCCCATTATGCTACAAAAGTTAAGACATTCTACACTTATGATTTAAAACAGTGACATTTAAAATAAAAAATATTTTCTCTCCAGAGAGGCCCAGATCTTTAAAAGTATGAATGAAGTGAATGTGATATTTATAAAACCCTTTGGGATGAAGGGCCTTTAAGCAAACACTCAATAATGGAAAAATCAATGGAAATGTTCTTAGGATAAGAAATGGGCCAATCTGTCTTTGTGGGTGTCACATTTCTTTGCTCAAACAGCTTGTCTTCCATCTAAGAGTGGCAAGGTCTGCCACTGGAAAATTTAACATTAAGACAGCAGAATCAGCAAGGATTTTTCAGCTTTCTCGACCACTTGTTTTATCTGTCAGTAGATTTCCATGTTACTATGTTTTCATGATTACATTGATATCATTAAGTATGTTTTTACTGATGAGCATTTTTTTTTTTTTTTTGGTACAGTTTGGCCATTTTAATTGTACTCACTGCCAGTCCACGTCTTTCTTTTTCTTTTCTTTTCTTTCTTTCTTTTTTTTATTAAATCACAGCTGCCTACATTAGTGCAATCAAGGGGTACAATGTACTGGTTTCATATACAATCTGAAAAGTTTTCATCAAACTGCTTAACATAGCCTTCATGGCATTTTCTTTCTTTTTTTTTTTCCCAGTGGTAAGACAGAATTTATTACTGATGAGCATTTTAGAGAGTGATCCCATAAACAACGAATGGCTCATTAGTTACTGTTCATTGCGAATATTATTTTATCATGCTCCTATACAACAGTCTCAGATACAGCTCATGAGCAAGATCAAAGACAGAGCAAAGATAGATCGACAGGAGTAAAATAAATCCACCAATGGTGGGCATTGAACTGGACTGTGTGTCTGAGAGCAACTTTATTGCAACCGCAGCCCATGTACACTGATTAGCACCATTAATCTCTCGCTGTGGCCTCAGAATTGTTCGCCATCACACCACACTGACAACGAGTGCCAATCGTAAAGACATCCACTTCTGTGCAAACCTATATTTTGTAGGACTGTATGCAATAGTGAACTTTCAAAATAATCTAAATGTCCAGCAATAAAGGTCTAGTTAAACCGATAGTAGTATAACTGCACAGGCAGCTGTCTAAGAAAAATAGACAAATCTTTGTTCACTCATATGGAAAAATTTCCGAGACATGTTGTTTAGTTAAAAAAGAAAAGCGAGACTTTCAGCAGCAGGTGGAAATGGAAATCTACTGACAGACAAAACAAGTGGTCGAGAGAGCTGAAAGCTGTCGTGTGTGGTCTTTAGAGGAAAATAAAGCAATTGCAGGATGTCTGTGCATAATTTTATGTGCATAGAATATTTTAGGAAGAAAAACCAAAAAAACCGATACTGATAATGGGCTGTTTGGGGTAGGAATATTGAGAAACTGAAGTGAGAAGGAGACATTTTCAGTGTGAACCTTTTTTATCCAGTTCGTCAAACTCTGCCTTTTATTTGGAGTGTTGGGTCTATTTGCATTTAATGTAATTATTATTTTGGTTAGATTTAAGGCTAACATCTTGCTACTTGTTTTCAATTCTTCCATTTAATCCTTATTTTTTTCCTCTTTTCCTGACTTCTGGAATAATCTAGTATGTTTTAAAACTCCATTTTGTTGGGCGGGGTGCGGTGGCTCATGCCTGTGATCCTAGCACTCCGAGAGGTGGAGGCAAGTGTGGATTGCCTGAACTCACAGGTTCGAGACCAGTCCAAGCAAGAGCAAGACCTTGTCTCTAAAAACAGCCAGGCATAGTGGCGGGCACGTGTAGCCCCAGTCCCTTGGGAGGCTGAGGCAAGAGGATTGCTTGAGCCCAAGAGTTTGAAAATGCTGTGAGCTATGATGTCAGAGCACTCTACTGAAGGTGACAAAGTGAGACTCTGTCTCAAAAACAAACAAACAAAAAACAAACAAAAAAACCCCTCCATTTTGTCTCTGTCATTGGATTTTTAGCTATAAACTTTTGTTTTATTTTTTAGCAGCTGTTATGCCTCCTTAACTTATTACAGTCTACCTTGAATATTGTGCTGTTTTATGTATAAGAATCTTTCACAGTAGTAGGTTCCATTTATTCTCCTCCCAACCTTTGCTATTTTCTTTACATTTACTCTACATAATGATATATGCTATCAACGTAACAATACATTTTTATGGCTCGGCGCCTGTGGCTCAACGGGCTAAGGCGCCAACCACGTACACCTGAGCTGGCAGGTTCGAATCCAGCCCAGACTTGCCAAACAGCAATGACGGCTGCAACCAAAAAATGGCCGGGTGTTGCGGCGGGCGCCTGTAGTCCCAGCTACTTGGGAGGCAGAGGCAAGAGACTCGCTTGGGCCCAGGAATTGGAGGTTGCTGTGAGCTGTGATGCCACAGCACTCTATCCAGGGTGACAGCTTGAGGCTGTGTCTCAAAAAAAAAA